>VYZQ01032820.1:69171-94999 GCA_013400655.1 Mystacornis crossleyi | reverse complement strand
CTCCGTCCTGCCCCCTCCCCTTCTCTTCCCTTCAGTGCGGTGGCAAAGCAGGCTGGATACAAGGAGCCAATCACAAAATCGCCGCTGGGAGGAAAGGAGGAGAAAAAACCCCCCTAAACCCAGAGAGTAACCTATGCAGCTGTATTTTATTGACTGGTTGTGGATGTGTCCCTCTCCCAACAAAGCCCTGGACGGGCTCGGGGTGCCCCACGATGCCACCCCCGGCTCCGCTCCCCAGGCGATGCTCGCACGGTCCCGCCCCACCCCTCGCACAAAAACTTTTGCTGTCGTATCACAGGACACGATAATCTCCCGTATCCCGTCCCGGTAACCCAGAAGCCGCCTCCCCCTCGTATTTTACATATTCCCTAAATTCGTTTGCAAGGGGGCAGGAGTGGAGATAAGGGCGGTGAGTTGAGCCGAGTGGGAACTGCTGACTGACAAAGTGTGTAGTGCAGTACGGGTGCTTTCTGGCTCTCTAATTATCCTTTTCCTTCTTGACTCCAGTATCACATGTAGCCATGTGTAGAATCATAAAATAATTATGCAGTGTACAAGCTTTCTGGGAGCATGTACCACTGTTTTCCTAATTCTTTATCGCTCCCATTGATCGTGGCGTGTGTGCATTGATCCAAGTCGGCCATCTGGTTGGGGAAGATAAGCGTGCGAGTGTCTTTGCATTGCACTGTCACTCAGGGAGGGGGGTACATTTTGGCTGTAGGGAATTACAGGGGCAGGATTAGCCCTCTTCCTAGGAGTAAACTGAATTTTAAATGCAGTGTTGCAGCTGCATGGACCATGCTGCTAACTTCTGGTTTTGCCCATAGACTGGGTGCATTTATTATTATTATTACTATTATTATTATTATTATTATCTCCTGCCTGCTTTCTGTCTTTGGAGGTAGAGATATGCTTGTATTAAATGAAGGGAAAAGCAGGAATGCCCTTTCCTGCACACACTGGACTTGTGAGTGGCTGCTGTGTTACAGGATTTCGAAATGGCAAAACCAGCTTTTAAATGCAGGCGAGAACCTGCGGGATTGAACGCATTTTGCAATAAGATTCATTGGTCAAAAAAAAAAAAACGGAGGGAAAAAAAAGGATGAAGTTATCAGCCTATGACAGGAAATTAAAGAGTGGATATTAATCAGCTCTCTTAACTTGGGCTAATCAAGACAAATAACCCTAATCACGCATTATCGGGATGTGTATGTTTAATTATCGGCAACAAAACAATGGAGTTTGGGTTGGTTTTTTTTAAATACTATTTATTTATTTATTTTTCTTGCCTGCCAGCCTTCCCCCTAACAATGGGCACATCCTGCAGTGGCTTGAACTTGGCTGCAATATTTTCTGTTGACGGCCGTGGTGCGTGTGCGCGCTCACACCCCTGGTCGTCCTTTTGTCAAAAATGTGGTGGTGGCCATTGTTGTCTCATATTCTGCAAATGTATGGAAGGTGCCTCAAAAGCCTTTCCTCTAAAATTGAACAATTCTGTCAAAAAAGATTAGTTCTATTTTGTCTGCTGCTTGCTGACTATTCATGAATGTAAAGAGAGAGGGCTTGGGTGTCATACTAAGTTGCTAAGGTGGCTGGCTTTCGGCTATTGACTTGAGGATACCAAACCAGAGCCTACAAAAGAGCAGCCAGAAGGAGAGGAGAGAACTGGTCTGCCATGTGTTTCAGCTATACCTTCTTTAGCTGCCCATTTATTCCTTTTGTTGCCACAACTTTTATTGTCATACAGTTGAAAAAAATGTTAGACACAGGCTTCAGGCTGCACCAAGCAGAAAAAGGGATTAGCATATCACTAGGATCATCTTACACTGAACCAAATTCTTTTCAGGATGTATAATTAGTGAATACAGTCTCCCCCCCTTCTCTTTTTTTTTTTTTTTTTTTGAGGGCGTGGGGGAGCCTATGGATAAGGAAAATTAGTTCAGATCTCTGGGTAGGAACCAAGAAGAAAGGATGGAAAAGAAAAAGTTCCCTAGTTTCAGGGAGGATTTGATAAAGGCTATTTCATCATTTTAGCCTTCTGCATCAAGAAGCATTTTGCATATTCACAAAATGTGTGGAAGTTGCTTGTTAAGAAAAAAAATTTTTTTTTTTTTTTTTTTTTTTACGATAGTGTGAACAATCACCTTCCCCAAAGGGAGGCCAGGAGGAGAGAGATTGATTCCAGAGGTGGGCCCAGACCGGAGCAGCTGGAGGTGGGCAGTGCTCCTGCGGGCCTCTCCCTGACAAGGGCTCAGCAGAAGACGCGATCCTGCAGGATGCGTTCCTTCTCTCCTCCTCACGGATGCTCCCAGCTCCCTTCTGCCATCTGGGAAGCACACGCTGCTCTGTGTACTGCAACAAAAAAATGCAGTGTCTCCCAACGCTTGGAAGGGTGTGAGTCAGTCAGAAGTGAAGTATGATATGTGGTATAGGCATTTTTAAAATAGGATGGCAGAATTAATGGTCTGATTTTTTTAATAACTGCAGGCCATTTTCAGTGATGACAGAAACAGGCATGAATCCAACAGCAGGACTGTGGGTTTAGGGTGTTCCTTGCCTGTACAGGAAGCTCCCAAGTAGGGCTGGTATTGATGGAACAGGCAGAGCCTTTGCTGGTTCTCCGGGTGATTCAGCTCACAGATAACTTGGCCCTGAAAATCTTTGATTCAAGTCACGTTTGCATCAGGGTGTGCTCGCAAAAAACCCCTCTGCCTTGCTCTCGCTGGGGTGGAGGTGTGGCTCTGCGGGAAGAGGAAGGTGAAGAGGAAGCTTTTGGCTTGATGCACCCCCAGCAAAGCTCCCACGTGCATCCCGGTCCACGCTGCCTCCGAAACTCAGCTGCACCTTTCCCCTTGACAGATCCGGGTGTTTCCTGCTCCCACCAGAGCAAAATTCGAGTGGAGAATTACCCTGGGAAGGAAACAGAGCTTCTTTTTCAGCTGAACGGCTGGTAATTTCGCTGCGTTTAATCACGCCGCACATTTGATATCATTGCCTTTTCAAACTGTTCAAACCAATTGTTCCACCAAACGAGCAATTGGACGTGAATATTCAGAAGCTGCTCTGGGGTGCTCGGCGGTAATTGGTCACATCACTCACATGGTCTCGTTCCCTTTTTGATGAGAAGAGGGTAGAAATTTGCTTCACGCGGATACTTAAACACCCACACATAAAAATCTCATTTAGCTCAACTGTTGTTTGTTGGTTTGTTTTTTGGGGTTTTTTTCGGTTTTTTGGGTTTTTTTTTCCTGGGGGTTACGACAGCGGCGAGAATGCTCAGTATTGGAGGGCAAAGGAGGGGAACAAATGAAAGGAGAAGTAATTAAAATGGTGAATGCAGATGCTGAAAAGTGTTTCTCTCCACCTAGTGCGGTCCCCGCTGTTGGTGGGATGCGATTTTGGCTGGGGGTTGGAACGAGATGATCTTTAAGGTCTAACCCGGTCCATCCTGCACTTCTGTGATTCTGTGACAGAATATTCTGTGGCCGGGTAACAACGATGAGGTTTAGGTTTAGGAGGAGGTCCCAGCTGCAGCAGCACCGATGTTTTCAGGTACCCAGAGCTCATACTGGGAGGTGGTTGTGGCAAACCTGATGTGAAGTTCAGGAGATCGATCATGGAGAATGGCCTGGGTGACTCATACACCATGGGGCTAAGAAAAAAAAAACAAAAACAAAAACAAAAACATTTCACAGCCATGAGATATTTAGGAGAAATTACCTGAGCCATTTCGGAAAATTATGCTGGTTATTTGAAAACTGGGTCACACATATAGGTGGTCATCCATTGCCCGTGTGGATCTCCTTGATTTCAGAGAGGATTTTTGGTAAGGGATGCCTGTGGAGAGGAGCACCAGGCAAAGGAACTGTGTCAGGCTCTGTGACTTGTGATATTCTTGATATTGACACTGAACAGAACTCCAAATTATGAACGGGGTGACTTGAAAGCTGTTGTTTATTTACAGTGTAAAATAGAAATATCGATGTTCCTCATGCTGAAAAAAATTACTCCTGATGGCCACTTTTTATTAATAAGGAGGAGATAACCCAGAATGGCTGGAGGAATCCAAGGGTGTTTTAGAGACTGATTAAGGTTCACTATGAGGCAGTAGTTCATCTTACTCAACTCACATGTTCTCCTCCCTTCTCCTTCCAGTAAAACCTGACTGATGCCGGAGAAAGAGTAAATAAAAATCAGACAACGTGAAGGACAGGAACAGCAGATATTGGGATGTTTGCAATCTACCCCCTGTAATTTTGCGATCACATTAAAAATGCACTTCATTTGCAGATGACCTAATTTGCCCATACCTGGGCTGGGCTCCTTGGTAGCAGCTAAAAAAAGCACATTTCAGCACTCCAGCAGTCACCTTGGGGCATTTGGTCGGGGCTGGAGCTGGCTATCCATCCTCAGTGCCGGGTTTGCCTGTGGGTGTGTCTCCCTGAAGCCCGCAGGGTATTTTTTTTCTGTAAAAATAAATGCTGTTTAATAAATATTCTGTGCGCATTTTGTCATTAGCCTGATGCTATAGAGCCACGCGGACCCAACCTTGATTTATAAAGCTGTTAAAATGTTTGACCTTGTTTAAATAAAAGCCTCAAGGTTAATTACAACAAGCATTCCAGATACATTCTCTCTGTTCTGCTGGCCCTGATGATTTAGAAGAGGAAAGGGTAATAAATTCTCATCTTTTAAAAGTGACTGCAGTGCAAAAGTGCAAGAGTTTGCCTTTCTGCCATTTTCATGTTTTACCACACTTTGATATGTGATATATTGGGTGATGATTAGTTGCCTCTTCCTTGGGAGCACTAGGAATTTGATATTTTTACTTAAAGTATGATAAGAAGCATGTGAGAATGGAAAAAAAAAAAGGTTGTTGGGAATAAAGAGTTTGAGCTTTACTCCTGCATAGGATGTATCCATAATGAAGTAAACAAAGGCACTGTGGTTTTCTTTTTTTTCTTATTGCACAGAAAACAAATTTCACAAAATAAAAACCAATTTAAGTTTCTTTTAAAAGAACTGGGAAATATTGAGGAAAGTTAATTGAAGCACATTCAAATTACAATAAACACATAGAGGCACAATTATCTTCTTTTGACTAGTGTGTGGCTTAGAGATGTTTTTATCTTTTGTTTATTGCACTATTAAAAATATGGAGAGGCATCAAGAAAGGGTAGATAGCCGCCATATGGACTTACATATTTTCCCTATTTATATTTAAATAACTATCCATGAGAAATTATGCACAAATCGTACAATAATTCCCAACTGAAATGGCTGTTTAGAAAATAAAAATTCTGAGGCACAATATTCTTTTCATATTAAATTGCCCATTTTCTGTACACCGTGTATGTTTGTACAATACCAAAAAAAAAAAAAAAAAGATAAAAGCTGCATTACAGCCCAATACAATTTGCTCACAATGCTAATGAAGACGGATAGAGGACATTGTAATATACTGGAGTAATTCATGAGCAGTGTGGGAAAACACGACAAACAGGCTCAGAAAGCCAGGGCACCATTTTTTGTTCCCATTTCCAAGAGTGAATGATGGTAATTTTAATAAGCTGCTGCTCTGACAGATTTAATGACTCCGATTAACTTTCATTGCTTGATGCAGGCCATATTTAAGTTTGGGGGGAATGTTTGGGCTTGCAGAGTTTGAGTGGATGGTTTTTGGCAACTCCAAAGGAGCTCCTAACACCCCACAGAGAACTTGGCTGAAAACCCTGTGCTTGGGATGCCACCTTGTCCCCAGAGAGGTGACTTTGGAGCCCATCTCTGTCTCACTTTGCAGCAGAGGACCTTGTCCATGGACAGGGGGTTCTGGGACCCACCAAAGGCCCCTGGATCCCTCAGGTGCTTTAACCCTGGCTTCACTTGCAGGCAGGAACACGATGTGATGTCTCTGCACGTTCTCAGTAGCCAGGACTAAGCCGTGAATGGCGAGATCATTTTCACTTCTGATAAAGCCCAGAAGAAGAAATACTTTTCCAGCAAAATATCCAGCTTCAGTCTGTACATCCCTCCAAAAACAGAGAACTGTGACATCTTTTGAGTTTCTACAAGGGGAGTGAAAACTTCCAAATCAGATGATATATCCTTGCACGCTCAATACAAGTCAATTTTTTCTTGTCTGTCTGTCTCTCTGATAATTCTAATAAATTAAATTTCATGATTCATTCAACATCTCTGCTGTACACCCTGAAACCAGTAACTTTTAAATATCTTGCTAAGCCAGATGTGACAGCTGTGCCTCCTCATTTTGGCCAGCCTGGCACAGGGGGCTCCTGTCCCATCACACTCCTGGGACCTCCTCCCCATCAGGACATCCTGAGCAGGGTCTTGCAGAATCAAGTCTTGCAAAGTGATTTACTGTGGACATTTTATTTGTATACATAAGTGTGTGCATATTTATGTATATGCATGGGGGAATATCCTGCTGTGGCTTTAAGAGGGTGATTTATTTATTTCTTTTAGAAGAAACTCTCCCAAGAAATGTTCAGGCCTGTCAGAAATAAGCAAAATGATTCAGAGTCTTTGATCTGAGTTTTATGGCTTGTTCCTTTTCAAAATTTCATTAGATCCCCTCTTTGATGCTGCCTTGTAGATCGAAAGGTTTGGTTACTGCATAAACTCCACTTTGTTACCAAGGAGTATTTCTGGTTGGTATTTTGGGAATTATAAGGGCTCTGTAGTATGTTAAAAATAGAAAAAAGAGCTTTCAGCCCAGTAAAAAGTGAACTTCATGGAGTGCTGCTGTCACACTCTCCTGGCAAAATACATCCCTGTGGTCCTGGTGCTGCTGATAAAGGAGCCTGCTCCATGCTAAACTCAGTTTTCATCCTTTCCTCGTGCTTCCAACTCTCATTCATGTAATTCATGCCCAGCCTCTCCATCTGTTCATGTCAGCTTGGATGTGGAGTTAGGGGAAAGCTGGAGCTGTAGTTAAATGCTCGTGTGAGGGGCTGAGAGGTGGGATAGTGGCACCACACCGAGAGCTGGGATGTGTTTTTGTGCCGTCAGCCACCACCACACCCAGCAGCCACCTCCCCACACGGGTGGGGTGTTGGGAACCACGTCACTCGGGATTGTACAGAAGGATCTGTGGAAAAATCAGTTTCTGGTCTCACCCCTAGGGCTCGGTACCGGCAGCACCAGAGTTGTTCCCAATTGCCATCTGTAAAAAAAAGCCTCACAAACCTTTCCTCCCACATTTAATTTGCAGTTGGCAGCAGTGTCACTGTAACCGTGATGATCTAAAGACATAAATGAAACAAATCTGGCATTAAGGAATAACATGGTTTAATGGGCTGACTGATACCTTTTCATCTTAAAAAATTTCCATGAAGCACTGTAGCATTTATTCAGAAAACTGAAAGGGCAGAAAAAAGTTGACCACAAGCCTTCTTATTTTTACTTTTTAAAAAAAATAAGTCTATTTTATATTACTAATTTTTTTCTTTTCTCTTCATTTCATTTAATTTCATTTCACTTACATTCCAACAAAACCCAGAATCTTGTCTGCTACAGAACTAATTAACTGGGGAAAAAAACATGTTTTGGTGGCTTTGGACCACTTTATACCAAAGCTGGGGCAAAGAATTGCCAAAGCGTGGCTCAGAAGTCACCATATCAAAATAACCTCGTGTTCTCACCTGCCATTAATAGGAGTGTCAGAGGTGGAGGAGGGAAACGTGGGCATTCCGGAGCTATGGAGTGATGAAGAGCTCTCCATGCTGATGCCTAAAGCTGCGTTCCAGGCACAGCCAACTCTTTCCCACTCCATCTTTTTTTCCACTTCCTTCTCTCTCATTCCCTGATAATGATGATGGGGACTCCTCATGGCAGCGGTGGATGAAACATAATTGGAATGCAGCCTGAACAAATTGGAGTATGGGATACCTGGATGTGCAGTTAGAACACTCCATACCTGCCCTGTTCCTCACTCCTCTCTTCCCCTCCTGTTCTTTGGTTTGTCCTTGGAAGAAGCCAGAAAAGTGCCTGGGAGGCAGATGGTGTTGACATCGTGAGTTTCCAGAGTCGTATTTTCCAAACAAGTCCAGGGAAGTTTGGAAAACTCTTTTGGGTTGCAGCCATCTGCCATCACTTTGGCTGTGGTTCTTTCCCCAGGGAAAGGGGATAAACTCAGTGCCATTCAGGCAGTGGGGTTCAAAGTGACTTCCTTCAGCACAGCCCAGTAGAGCTTCTCACTGGGAAACACGGGTGAGAAGTCCCAGCATCCTTATCCTCACACCCATCCCCGTTGCCAGGATTTAAGCTTTATGGATTTTATTTAGCAATTAATTGTTTGGAAATTACCATTTATTTCCCCTCCCCCTTGATGAATTTTCTCCTTTCCGCAGGAACAGAATCACAGAATGGTTTGGGTTGGAAGGGATCTCAAAGTTCCAATCCCTCCGCAGTGGGGATTGATTGGCAAGGACCTGGGCGCACTATTCCCCGAACGCAATAAAATCCAGGAATCTGCCCTGCAGGACACGGAGCGTGGCGTGGTCCTGCCTTTGGCCAGTGGAGAGCAGAGGGTGGCCCTGGCCTCCAAGGCAGTCAACACAAATAAATAATACGAAGCCCTGGAATGAGTCATTTGTGGGCAGCACACCTGCAACCCCCGTCCCACAGCTGTGGGGATGGAAAGGCAAATAAAACAGCTGTAACTCAAGCCTGGAGGGTGCTGGGGACTCGGGGGAGGGAAGCCAGGCTTTCAAACCGCTGTAACCCAAGGAAGAAAATCATCAGCCCGTATGCCTTTCACAGCATTTGATGACAAAATGGTTTGTGGCTTAGCCATTGTTTAAGGGCCATTCCTCAAATTCCGTGTTTACTGTCAGCAGGGCGAGTTGTGGACTCTGTGACTTTAGCTGTTAATGGGCCTAAACACTTCTGCCAACAGATTAAGCTCTGCTGAAACGCTAAGAAAATTGGCCCAAACAGAGATAGGGAGGATTCTTGTTTAGCTGTTGTTTCATTTGCATGAGAATCATTGTCTGGAGACAATGGCACCTCCCTATCACCCAAAGTGTGGGCAATTGGGTGAAACTCATTCAATTTCTGTGAAACGACAGAAATTGTTTGTTTGTTTGTTTCTAGAGGAAAAAAAATGCTCATTTTCAACTGCAAGGAGGAGCAGATCAGAAGTGAAATCCAACCCCCAAATGCCTCCAGCTCATGATGGACTGGGAGCTAACAAGATGGGATGACCCAAAAGAAAAGAGTTGAGAAGAGCTCACAATTAAGTTGTGAGTGTGTTTGAGACAATTACTGTCAGTGGAAGAAGAGGAATAAGCAAAATTAGTCTACTTGGGGAAGGTGAAGAATAAGTTCCTTTCTAAAAAAGTGAGATGTGTTTTTGTCGTTATTTGTGCTGCTGAAGTGCCCAGGTGATCCATTTCCTGGTGTTGTTTCCATATAAATGGTGTCCAAACAGGTACTGCCATCACCTGGGCTTCCCCCAGGTTCAGTGTTCAGAAGAGGGTTAATTTGATGCTCAGGTGACATGTATTTTTTTCCCATTTTTTCCCTCTGTTGTTAAAAACAATGGCCTGGATTATTTGAATTATAGCAGCACCTGGAGTGACCAGCCAAGGCTGCAGCCCCCTGGGAGGAGGCACTGACCAGGAAAATGGGGAGCTGGTTCTCCAGGGAACTCCTGCGTTGGAACCCTAGGTGCTGAAATAATGGATTCTGGAAATAACAAACATCCAAGTATGAAGAAGAAACTGCATCTCTCGCGTTTTAATCCAAGCTCTGAGTAAGAAGAACCAGATAAAAGCAAAACAGAAAAAAATCAACACTCCTGGCTCTCAGAGAAGGGGAGCCAGAGGGGTGGAGAGTGAGGACTGGAGGCCACCTCAGGACTGGGGCACAGGCAGAGAGCCCAGGCACATCTGTGTCCCAGGGGAGGGTGTTTGGCCAGGTGGGACTGTGCTCGGGGCCACCCCGTGCTGCTGTAAGGAAGGATGAAGCAGCCCAGCACCTTGGGGGCTGTTTTCTGTCTTTATTGCTGATTAGAGACATGGGATTTAATCCCAGCACCATTCGACATTTCCTTTCCACAGGACATCCTGCTCTTTTCTTTATATATGTATTTTTTTTCTTCTAGCCCTCCTACTTTTGGCCATCACTGCTGTTCCTGGCAGTTACCTGTGGCTGCTTTAAATGCCACTGGATTCAAGGGGATGTTTACATTTCCCCAATTACATTGTCTTTGAACAGTTCTAAACTTGACTTTGATTAAACACAATAATAACAAGAGAGGCTCCGGTTTTTTTCTTTTTTTTTTTTTTTTTATGAATGTCACTTGCTTGAGTTGAAAAGACATGCTCTTAATACTCGCTTTTCATCTAAATCAAGAAAGCAACACTAAGCAAAAAAGTATTTAACTGTAGCATATAGGATTGTAAAGATGGTAATCAGGGACACTGGTAATTGAAGCTTTTGGGGGAGAACCTTTCTTCTGAATCCTTCAGTCTGTTTAATAGGATAAAATTAGCTTGAGTGGCTTGGTGTTTGAAGAGGTTATGATATAATTGGAGCTGCCTCCTGGGTTTGCTGCTGGACAAGGCGATCAGGTGGAGACATGGGAGGGCATGGGAACCTCTGAAGTAGAAGACTCAGCTTCTGCCATACTAATTAGCCTAAATTAGCTATGCCAGTTTTCTGCTTGCTTTTGAATTTCCCTGATAATGCTTTTATCGGGAGTGTAAGAAAAGGAATATGAAAACATGCACAAAGTTCACTGCGGAATGGCAGCAGCGGTGGCAACTGCCGACGTAAGGCTCAGGCTTATTGCTGCAAGCTTCAAAAAAGGGGGAAAAAAAAATCACGGGGCAAAAAAAAGATTGAATAGCATTAGGAAATAACAAATGGATATCAAGTACAACCCCTAGGGATTTAGAAAATACTATGGCTTGCGCTCTCGAACACGAAAGTTTACAAAACATCTGTAAGAAATTGATTATCTTGAGGATTATACACACATTATTTTGAGGGCAGCCTCCTCCCCCCAAACCCCAGCTTGGCTCCTGAGTGTTTAACCCAAGGTGAAGGAGGCGGTTCTCCTCCAGGCAGAACCAGCTCCGGCACCTCCGCTCCTGCTCCATCATCCGCGAGGCCCGGGAGAGGCTATTTGTGTTTTGTGAGCTGCTGCCATTTTCTAATTTTCACTTCCGACCCCAATTAATCAACTTTAACCACGCAAAGAGATTTGTGGCACATTCAGTATAGCCTGCATAAATCTATTTTAATTGAAAATGTGCGAATGGGAAAGAAAATAAGGAGGGTTTTTTTTTTGTGTTTTCTTTCTGTCCTGGGTGGATTGGGATGGATTCTGTTGCCAGTGGATGAAGCAAGTCAGGAGAGGGCTTCTTCGAAGACATGCTAGAATGCATTTTCACAGTTAAAAACAGCTCCATCCCTGGGGAAGAACTGAGGCTATGGGGAGATACAGACTTTTCCTTCCTAATTAGTACCAGCCTTGGTTTGGGGCCAGGTGTTTGGGGCCAGAATTGTCCATGTCTCTCATTGCACAGTCAGATAATAGAAACTGCAGGGACAAGCTTCACATCAGCAATCTGCTCTCCTAGCAGGGTCCACTGGCTCCAGGAGGCCTCCAGTCACTGGATGAGAGCGTGGAATGAGGTTCTGGAAGATCTGCTGGACACCCTCTGGGGGTGTCATGGTTCAGGATCTCTCAGGCAGGAATGTTCTTATGTTTCCTGTGAGCCATTCTTCCACCCAGTGCCCTTTCTCCCCACCAGGCTGTCCCAGGAATGTTTTGCTAAGACCTGCGTGAAATTAGGAGAGGATTTCAAGGCCATTTAAAGAGCAGAGTTTGCAAGGCTCACCCAAACCGTGGTTTGCTCGTGGTTTTCCACCGTATCCCCTGGGTCACATCAGAGGTTTATAAACAGAACTGTGTCAGCTCCATCCCTAGAGAAGGATAATGGGGTAGGGAGCTGATCTGAGGGGCTGTGATGGACAAGGGGTGACTTGTGCTCCAAAGGACAATTTCTAGTAAAACTGGGCTTGTTTAAAACACATTCTGCATCTCAGCACAAGAAAACCAACCTGAGGGCACTGTGCTGTTACTATTCATCACTGTCTGCTTTCCATGGAAAATCGATAAGGATATCAGGGTTTAAAAACTCAGCTAAGCTATTTTGTTGTATTTTATCTTATTCTTTCTAGAGAGGCAACTGGCTGAGATCACATTTCTAACAGCTAACTGCTTGAGAATGAGTTTGGAAGACCCAGGAAAATGGATTTCCTTCACTGTCTCCTCCATTTCCATCTACAGGGGAATTGCTCTTTGGGTGCCCTCTTAGCTGGAGGTGCCTGATCCTCAGTGGAAAATACAGTTCAGATTCTGGGTTTTAGGGCAATTCTGGGTTTTTAGAGTCTGTCTGAGAAAGAGAATGAGCCTTGACTTCTCCTCTTCAGGCTCCCACAACACTTGTCCAGGCTTTTTATGAGGTGCGAACACCTGAGCCCCACAAGCCCTTCAGCTCTGGCACACACATTTCACGTGTTCACTCGGGTGCCTGCACACAGACAAGTGCTGGGGCAGCTTCATCTCCCACCCCTGTGGGCCCCAAGGCAGCACCCTGGGTCCTACCTGCTCCGCTGCTCCACGTGCATTACTGGGTGTTGGAGCCTGCAATTATTTCTTCACAGGAACAGCTTCCCTCTTGTGACAGAGTCCTCCCCACGCAGGTCTTGCAGGGGTGGGTTTCTATCACCCCACTCAGTCTCTTTACCTTCACGGGGTTTTCTTTTGCATGGCTTGTTGGCTCACCCAACTTCAGAATAATGACAGTGAAATTGTTCTTAAAACCTCCTCAGTCCAAAACCTGGATTTTTCAGCTTGCTGCTCTAAAATCTTCAAGGAAAGTATTCTCTTCTTGAAAAGTATAACACCCAGATTAGATTTTTGGGAGCTGAGGGAAGTCCTCCTTAATTAGAGAAAAAAGAGCCAGGAAATCTTTTTTCTGTCAGACTTTCCTCTTTGGAGCACTATCCTCGTTTTATAGAAAATGTTTAACTGGTAGGAACCGTGAGGCAAACTCCTGAATGACAGACAGCTGAAGAAGGGACCACAAGCTGCTGTCCTTGAAACCAGTGGTGAGTTTCCCCTTGACATCGCAGGGCACACTATCCAGCATAGCCCAGCTCCAGACAGTTTTATTCTCCAGCCAGCAGCGATTCCTGCTCAGAAAAGACAGAACTGCTCCCCAGAGGAGCTGTGCAGCATGGAAAAAACCTTGTACAGGTTAAAGGCTGGACCACAGCCCCACCAGAGCCAGCACGAAACCTCTCAGTGGTCCCAGCAAAGCAGAATTCCATCATCAGTGAGCAGACTGACCACACTGATGCAAATCTAGAGAAAATGTGGCTGAGCAAATCAGCTCTGACCCAGCCTTGCCCCTATTTGAGCAAAGGGGGCTTTTGCTCAGTTCATGGCACAGAAGTGTTTATCACTTCAGTCCTTCCCTGCTCCTGCTGTTGTACCCAGGAGAGAGGAGAGCTGCAGAGCATGAACCAGCTTTGTGGGAGAGCTCCCTTCTGTGTGGGCAGTGCCTCCAGCTCCCCTGACAGCAGAGACATTTCTGCTGTGCTTCTTGCTCGTCCTTGCCATGACTCCTGCAAGCCAGTTCTGCTCCTGTTCAGGCCACACGACACACAATAAAGCAAGAAACATTTCAGCAGTTTTTGCTGACCCTTGAGCTGAACCCAAAATACCCCACAGGCCTGACAAATGGGTCACCTGGCTAATGTCTGACCTGCAAGCAATGTACCTTTGCCTGGGATGTCCTAGGAGCACGATGATGTGAAGTCAGGACTTTTGGGGGGAAGAAAGAGAGAAACAAAAAAGAAAGGGAAAAAAAATTTAAAAAACAAGGATGGAAAGAAAAAAATCAAGGTATTACTGGCTAAAGACACAAGCACTGATTGGTAGGGAGTGTTTGAACCTGTCCTCAAGGCCACACCACAGCTGCAGAAGGGCAGGAGAGACAGAGCTCTGTTCCATGAGCACAGCAGGAGGAGAACCCCCAGGTCCCACTCCTCCATCCTCCCAACAACCCACAAGGCAAAGCCATATGAAGCTGTTTTCCACCCTCCACAAAGTGTTTCTGGCTTGTGCCTCCATCTCTCTGTGCACCCAAGACCTGTGAGAGACAGAGGTAATGCCTGACCCTGCTGCAGATTTGCTTCCTTCTCCCTTCCAGGAGTACGGACTTTCAATCCCACTGTGCTGAGCCTGTTGGATGGGTGGTGGGGGGGAAAAAATCCCCTCTGCTTAAACCAATTCCCTCAAGTCTCTGAGGAGCAGCAAACCACGGCAGCCCCAAAGTGTGGGTAGGATCCAAGAAGCTTTCAGCTCAGCACAGCACGAGGGAGGGCTGGCTCAGCAACGGGAGTCCCTCCTTGGCTCCACCAGGCAATACAGCAAACAAGTCATGTCTCTTAGAAGAGGAAAAATCTATTTCAGAGCTCTCTCTTTTTTCTGTGTGGGTGCTTATCTCTGGTCACTGCTGTTTGCCATGTAGAGAAGTCTCTGTGGCGTGCATTTCTGAGAGGGCAAACTGTCTAAAATTAGCTGTTAGTTTAAAGTAAGAGACTGTGCAGTTCTCCGGGGAGGGGCATTCATCCTCCAAAGGAAACTGTCAAGGATTGTTCAGGATTACTCTCCAGCTGTTCAGGACTGCTGCATCCTTTTAAATTATAATGTCAACATGTCGCAAATAATATGGAATGACAATGTCTAATTTCTGTCCTGTGAGGAATGAAAAGGAAGGGAAATTGCTAGCATACTAGATACACACCAGATTTGAGAGACCAGGTAACCTTTCTAGGTGGCTGTAGGAGAATAATTAGCCAAAACATTAATGCAAATGTAATTTTCTAGCTAGCCTCTGAAATCTAGAGGTGTTGTATTAAGCATTCCAGGCTAATGCTCTCCAGAATAGTTTGTGTTATCTCTGGGGCCAAGGGATGTAGCAACTCCTCCACTGACTGGATCCTTTATGTTGAGTAGCTGGGGGTTTATTTCCCAAAAGTGCTTGCTACCAGCACTGCTGGCTTTGAGGGAGGAATTTCAATGCCAAGTTGCATGAATTGCATATGTGGAAGTGTCCAAGGCCAGGCTGGACGGGGCTTGGAGCAACCTGGGATAGTGGAAGGTGTCCCTGCTCATGGCAGGGGCTTGGAATGAGCTGAGCTTTAAGGTCCCTTCCAACCCAAACCATTCCATGATTCCATGAATGTGGAAGAGGCCATGGTTGTTACTGACCTTCACACCCATGAGCAGCCCACAGTGAACTTATATCCCAAAAAAACATGAACTATGTGAGAACACAGGAATTAATGAGGTTATTGCCTTTCATGGTCAGCTTGCATCATGTATATGCATAGTCCATCTAAATTTTAACATAGACCACCAAGAGGAGGGGTTTTTAAACAGGTTTTACCTGTTTTTTTAGGTAGTTGTAGCTCTGAGGACTGAAGCAGACACCCACACTGGGGTATGAGGTGAATTTCTGGGAGTCAGCTGAAGAACAGGCATCTCATGAAGTTGTGGTAATGTGGTTGCTTCAATCGGATGCCCACATCCAGGGCTTAAATATTCTCTCAAACTCTCAGGATGGCTGCCTATAAAATATAAACAATGCAATATGAGCAAGAAGTGTCCCAAGGTACACATTTTAATGCTCACATTCCATGCAGTGCTGTATATTTTTCACGTTTAGTTAAAGAAGTAAATGAAACAGAAAGAATCCAACATGTTTTTCATTCCCTTGCAACAGGAAGCTGTTTTGATAAAACCTACAAATGATCTGTATTGATATTAACTTTTTTTTTTTTTTGGTAAACTTAATTTGAATTTAGAAAGTCTCTAAATGATAATTGAATCACAAGTCTGGATTAGGATTCTAGCAGCAACACTTGACTTGGTCAAAATCACTGTTATGAAGAGATGCAATTTTTACACAGTACTTCACATTGATTAAGTAATGTGCGAAAATGGAAAAAAAGCATTCGAATCTTAATCATAGTAATTTGCATGAAATAAAAGTCTCTGTCAAGGGAATGCACATTATAATAACTCCTGGGTGTTTTGGTTGCATCAGTGAGCAAAGAAGTTGCGTGCATTTTTTCTCTTGTCCTGATATGCAAGAATTTCCTCTATTTTTAGTGCACCTTTGATTATGTGAGAATTTAGAAACACGGTTTTGTAGTCAGTGAGAGACTGTGAGACAAACAGGTATTTTAAGGGCAGCCAGGGCTCCCAGCTGATAGGCAATGTGCATACCTGAACGGAGCACAGAGCTGTAAACCAGGATGCTGCAAACACGGGGAACTCGGTTTGAAGCTAATTAAGGCTCATTTGGTTTTGACCTGCATCAAACAATAGCAACTAAATCAGAAAAGCAGATGCATTTTGGAAGCTACTGAACTGAAGAACCTTATCTGGAGCCCAGTGGAGTCAGCAGAGACCTTCTCACTGACTCCAGTCAATCAAGCCTTAGAAATGTTGGCGTTTATTTACACAAATTGGTCTGGAGTAAAAGGGGTTTTCGAGGCAGTCCCCGCTCCGCTGGGTGCACACGTCAGTGCTGCTCCGTGCCGTGCTGGTGGCACTGTTATCTGTCACTGAGGCAGACCTGGGAGCTCAGGCACATTGCCCTGGCCGGCGTGACCATTGTGCAACCTGTTTTATTGAGAGAGTTGCTATTTCAAAAATCAATGGGCATCAGCTGCTAATTACAGAAAATCTATGCCTTGGCCCTTCAGCAGGTTTTGCATTTTTTCCCGCTCACCCCGCTGCCTCTGCTAAGGGTTGGCAGCTCAGATCTGTAGCCATAAGTGGTGACCCCCCCACACCAGACCCTTTTTTCCCTTTTGGGACTCTGAGCAGCCTGGTCCAGTGGAAGGTGTCCCTGCCTATGGAAGGGGCTTGGAACTGGGTGGTCTTGAAGGTTCCTTCCAACCCCAAACATCCCATGATTCTATGATCCCTTCCAGTTCCCTCCAGGGTAGACTTTGCCATGTGGAGTTTTTGGTGAATGGTCTTTGCCCAAAGACACCTGGATTCCCCACACTGATCTGGAGTTTAACTTGACGCTGTATCTTCTGACAATGTAAGAAAAGAGAGGGTTATTTTAAAAGCACTTTCTGTTTGGGAGCTCATTTGTCCCAGAAACGTGACTTTTGTGGTGGGAGGCATCTGTCCTGAATGCAAGTCTGAGAATTTGAACCCCTTCTTCATCCTCCAATAATCTTAAAGGACAGGGACTCCTCAGCACTTATGAACTGTCAAATAACTGAGTGTTTTACCTTTCTTAGGGCTTTGCACTAGGTCCAAATGCTCCGGGCATGAGATTTTACCATTTTCTCTTTCCTTTCTGCAAGCTGTGCTTGTAACAGGGGGCAGGTTCAAAGACCGCTTTGGAGGAGGGCCCTTTTATTTTGAGGCATGCTGTATAAATTCTGTTGAGACCTGTAGAAGTCACGGTGATATCACTGCCTTGTATCAGGAGGGATATTTATTTATCCCCAGCCACAATATCATTTGGGTAATTGCTTCTTGCAGGGGATCAAGGCAGGTGTGGGAGGAAAAAAGTAATGAACGACTAAGCTTGGAAAGGAAACGTAGGCTGAAGTTTATCTCTTGTTGCTGAAGCTGCCAGTTAAGCTGGGAGCAGGAGGGGGGCTTGTTTGGGATTTATTCTGGGGGAGAAAGGCCCTGCTGTCTTCAGAGTGAGATGAGATCAAGTTCTGCCTGCAATGCCTCTTACATGTTGTAGTTGCAGGCCAGGAGATTTTTTTACATCAAAATAAAGGAATGGATGGACCTGCACTTATAAGAGAGTTGGCATTCCTACAACAAGCATGTAGGTTGATAAGGATTTTCTTTATTCTTTTCAAAAATAACCTTTCCTGTGAAATGCAAGCTCAAGAACATTATCGGTTACATAGAGAAATCACATGAAAGGCTGCATTACAATAATGAAGAAAAGAGATTCTGAGACGAGAGCAGCAGCAAAGGTACTCGGTGCCTCCTTGGCTTCAGCTGCTCCTTCTCCACACAGCTGAGGGTTTCAAACCTCGGGTTTTGGCAAAATCCCCCTCGAGAGGGGAAATTGGTGCACACAAACCACATCCCAGGCATGATACCGGGATCCCATCCTGCTTTGCCCGGGGAGTATCCAATGTGTGGGGGGAGCCTGAGGGTGTGGGAGATGTGTTATGGAAATGGGGATACCTCAGCTTATGGGCTGAGGGGATGGTAATTTGCCATCCTGTGTTCCTCCTAATTTGGGAACGTGGCCCGTATCAGAGGGTATTAATGGGGGGATGGCCACGTCCCACATCCTGCAAATGCAGCCTTGGTGCTTGAACCACGGGGGGTCAAACCTACCGCTCTCGGAAACCATCCTACCGAAAGGGGAAGAAGAAATTTGTAAGAAATAATCCTATTAATTAATGCCCAAATCCTGGTCCCTGTGCACAGCCTGTGGAAATGCTGTGTGTGCGAGGGAGTGGAGGCAGAGGAAGGGAAGGGAACACCACGTTCCTCCCCCTCCTCTTCCTCCTCCTCCTCCTCCTCCTGCTTTCTGGGCTGCTGGCTCTGCTCTGCCCAAAGTAGTCCCAGTAGCTCCCACCAAGTGCCACCCAGCTCAGAGCTCCGTGTTTGGCCCCAGGTTGTCCTTGCAGGACTGTGGTCAGGAGCACACAGGAAATCAGGGTGAGAAAACAGTGTTTTCTCCTCCCAAGGCAGTGATGAAGGTATTGTGTGTGTTCTTACAGAGAGGGGCAGCACCCTCACGAATCTCTCCTGGCCCCGCATCCTGGTGTCCTCTGGCTTTGGGCATTGGGATCCTGATATGTTTCAAGGGACAATCCAGATGCACTGAGTCAGGAAGTGTGGAGCACAACCATCTGTATGCCTGAGATGGTCTGAGGACACTGCGAGTGCCTGGAGTAGGAAGGATTCTGGTTTTGCAGAAACCTGGGGGCAAGAGGTCCAGGAGAAATGTGTTATACTAAGACTCCCTCTTCAACTTCTCCCTAAAGCCTGAAGAGTCGGCAAGGCTTTCCAAGTGGAGAGTCCTTTGCTCTGGAAGTGATATCTCCTGGTGAGTCGTCAAAATTCCTCTCTGACCAAAGGTACTTGTTTCCAAAAACAATGCTGAAGTGTGCCTTTTCCCTCAAAAAAATTGCAGTCTTAAGATCTGCAGCCCAGTTTCAACCAGTTTGAGAGAGGGGCACAAGAGCTGCTCAGTTTTTCTAAACATTTTGTAATTTTCCGCTTGGGAATGTCCGTGCTGAACTCATGGAGAACACAAAAGGAAGCGCCATCATGAAAGGTATGTTGGGAAGGGAAGTGGGGACTTGGGGTATCAGTCTGCAGGAATCCCACTTCATCAGCTCCCAGGCTGGGAAAGGAGCTTCTTTGGATGGTTTTCGTTTAATTGCAGAGGATTTCCACAAGTCCCCATTTGCTGGAAGCTCAGAATATGGTCTTTAACAATCAGAAACCATTCCCGTGCAAGGAAAGGTTTGGATTCCCAGCTCTGCAGTGCTGCCCTGTTAAGGAAGTGTAGCAATAAGCAATGCTGGTAATTAATAAATTACCCAGAGAATTTAAAATCAGCTGTGAGGGCAGCTGCCCTTGGAGGGACACACATTTATGGAACCTACCCCTGCTGTAGGAAGCAGCAAACACAGAGAGTGACGGGTGATATTTGGCTTCTCAGCACATATTTTAGAGAGCTGCACTTCCCATTCATAGGAGCCATCCTTCTTTTTGAGCTCCACTTTCTGTTCTCCTTATTAATCCACAGATTCTACCCTTTGCTAAACCAGGAATTCAGGGCAGATCCCTGGAGAATTGCTCAAGTCTTGGATCCCCAAGCCCTTTCAAGCTGTAGGATGCCACAAGGGCAGTGTGATCCCTGCAGCATCCCTTCTTCTAACCCTGCTGGAGCAGCTCTGTTTTTAAGGGATGCAGGAACTGGTATTAAGATATTCCGAAGCATCATTAGCTCTATTTACTGAGCCTTTAGATGTGTGAGTGACTGCAAACATCTGGAATGAACAGGTGGAATTCCACTGTACTTGCTGTATGCATTTCTACTTTAATGGTGTTTGGCTTCTCTTTTAATTGAAAAACAATTCTTCCCGCAGACCCAAATGTTGCTACAGGCATGTCTGAATTTAATTTAACTGGCAATGAGTTAAAAACGATTATTTCAGAGGAATTTTTGATATTAACTAATGAGGCATCATTTTCTGTGCATATTCCTGCCGTTTCAGGCTGCTTCCCTGAGGAAGCACGGGCTCTGCAGTAGCATTGTCCACCTGGCAGATTGTCCTTGACACCTTTGACCTTGTTGGTGAGCAGGCTGGGGCCAGACTGTGGTGGATGTGGTGCAGTGGAGAGGTGGAAGGTGAGTAACTATTCACAGGGTACCTGCTGCTGAGCTGGGCTGTGGCCCCAAGCCCCTCTTGCTGCTGCCTGGCTTTGCTGTGCAAGGTCAGCCACATCTGGTGGGCAAAACTGTGGACGCGGGGTCTCATCCGAGTGGCTGAAACCAGCAGGACTCACCCAGTCCTACTCCACAAAAGAGCTTTTTTTGGGCTGTGGGGATCTCTGCTTTTACAACTCTGTCACCTGGAATAAACTGCTGAACTTTTGCAGGGACTTCAGCCTGATATTTTGTCTGAGGTGAAAGTCCTGGTCCTGGGGCTGTTGGTTCCCAGCTCTTTCTCTGCCTGACTTCATCTCAGTGGGAGGAGCACCAATTCCCTGCTCCATGCTGGAGAAGGTATGTCCAAGCTCTCCTCTTCTTCATCACCACCTCGTAGCTGGACCAGCGCACTTCTCAACCCTTCCACGCTCAGGCAGGACAGCACTGGGAAGGGAAACATTTTCAGCTTAAATAGGAAAAGAGCAGCAGCCCTCAGTCTCCTTGGGGTGAGTCATTCAGGCTGCATCCTGCCCTTTGAGGTTCCCAAACACCTTCAGAAATTCTGCAGGAGCAGGAGCTGTCTGAATTACACCACTCAACCTTTGCTGGTTTTTTGCCAGTGTGCCAGTCTGCAAAAATTTGTCTCAGAAAGATGGGGAGAGAATTATTGCAGGAGTATGGAGGGATAGGACAAAGGGGAATGTCTTCAAACTGACAGAGAGTAGGTTTAGGTTAAATATCAGGAGGAAATTCTTCCCTGTGAGGGTGGTGAGGCCCTGGCACAGGTTGCCCAGCGAAGCTGTGGCTGCCCCATCCCAGGAAGGGCTCAAGGTTGGATGGGTCTTGGAGCAGCCTGGGATAGTGGAAGGTGTCCCTGCGCATGGCTGGGGGTGGGAACTGGATGATCCTTAAGGTCCCTTCCAAGCCAAACCATTCTGTGTATCTATGACTTTATAATACTTTTGTTTTTACCACATGCAATTATTGAGGGGTTTTATCATAGCTAGTAAAAAATCAAGAAAAAATCACAGTTTCCAGTCATGGTGGGGCTGTTGTCCATCACCATTTCCCATGTGGGTGAATGTTGGGCTAAAGGAGAAGGAATTCAGACATCCCACTGGTGTTTTTAAAATCCCTCCTGAGTAATTCCCCTTAAATGTGTGGCACACCTGATGAGGTTGCTGGGAGGATGATGTCCCTTGTGCTCATGGAATGCCACATGATATCCGGAATCCTCTCCCCTTTTTTTGCAAAGTGTCCCTGCTTACATCAGTCCCTCCAAGGTGCTGCAATGGCTGATTAATTCATCCTCGTCAGCTGCCTTCTGATCATCAGGAGATCCAAAATATTTAATTGCTGGTGTGATAATGAGAGGTGAGGATGCAATGGGAAATGCAGATCTCTGCACCTGCTTGCTTAGCTGGATTTCCACTGTTCGACAAAACCCACCCATATGTGCTGGGGAAAGTACAAATTTTCTTGCTACAGATAACTCACTCCAGTCATTTTTGCCATTTGGAGGAAATAATTATTTTTTCATGTGTATTTCTGATCCTTATAATTCATTTTTTATTATTAAATTGCAAGTTTTGCCATTACCTTAACTGTGACTTTATTTTGTGATGGTAGATCCTTAAAATGGATCTACCATCACAAAATATAAAATAAAATAGTCCATGAAATGGACTGTGTCATTCCAAACCCACTTTCCTTATTCCACCCCTGCACACGTATCTCAGTTACTATTTCTTGTGTCAAGATAAGACCAGCCCTGGTTTGCAGTTTAAGTTTGCTCCTTGTTTCACCCCAAGGATTAAACTGGAATTCCTCACGTGGTGGTACCCGAATAACTCATTGCTCCTCAGAGATGAGTCCTGCTCAGTTCCTCCTTGACATCTACAGCCTCAAGCCTCTCTCACGTCTAGTGAATACTGAATTATTTATACAAAATAAATGCTGTTTTGAGGCTGAGCTGGGAGATCTCTACCTCCAAGGCAGTAGCTGGGTAATCAGCATGTTCAGCTGCTTGAGGAGACCCAGACTTGTGTCTTTCTGCTGAGTATTTGAGCCTGGCCTCTCCTTAGCTGTAGCCACGAGGGATCAGTTTCTCTCCAGAACAGAACCACAGAATCTGCTGAGCTGGAAGGGACCCACAAGGATCACCGAGCCCAGCTCCAACACAGGGCCAACCCCAGGAGTCACACCACGAGCGCAGGAGCGCTGTCCAAACACCACATTCATCAAAACATTGAGAAGGAAGTTAAAAACGTGAAAGAAAGGTGCTGAATATTGTGCAAGGATGGGGCGGAGTGGGGCTGCCAGGCCGAGCCGAGCCGAGCCGGCTGTGCCTCCTTTCCCACGCTGCACTCCCGGCCGGCCCCGCCAGCACCCACACCTGCTCCCAGCGCACACCGGAGCCTGTGTTTGCACAAAAAAAGTGAGCAATTACTGAGCCACACCTCCGCACACAGCTTCTCATGCCTCTAAAGTTTCTAAAGCCCCCGAGTATCGGGTTCCCGAAACCACTGCTGCCCAGGAGGGAGGTGTTGCACAGGCTGCACGCGTTTTGGGGACCTGATGGCAGAGCTGGGCTGCTCCGTGCTACTTTTGAGTTATCATGTTATTCAGACTTCTTTTTCCACTTTCTAACCTAGTTTTTAAAGAATATTTTAAAGACAGTCTTTGTTTTTAAGGGCATTAACTATGGTGGTTTTTTGCCTGCCTCTAAATTTTAATGGCATCCTGTGCCTGCCTCTTTTTCTCTTTCTTTTTCTTTCTTTCTTTCTCTCTTCCTTCCTTCCTTCCTTCCTCCCTCCCTTCCTTCCTTCCTCCCTCCCTTCCTTCCTTCCTCCCTCCCTTCCTTCCTTCCTCCCTCCCTTCCTTCCTTCCTCCCTCCCTTCCTTCCTTCCTCCCTCCCTTCCTTCCTTCCTCCCTCCCTTCCTTCCTTCCTCCCTCCCTTCCTTCCTTCCTCCCTCCCTTCCTTCCTTCCTCCCTCCCTTCCTTCCTTCCTCCCTCCCTTCCTTCCTTCCTCCCTCCCTTCCTTCCTTCCTCCCTCCCTTCCTTCCTTCCTCCCTCCCTTCCTTCCTTCCTCTTTCTCACTCCCTTTCTCTCACTTTTACCCATGTTTTAATGCAAAACAGGCCCTTTCCTACCAACAGCAGCTGACATCTGCTTTTCCATCCCTCTGAACCCAGCAGTGCTGCTGCTCCAAGACTCAGCTGGTTGGAAACGTATAGGCAGCAAACATTTACATTCAGCATGTCTAACATCATCTGGGACTTAAACCCAGAACGCTGGTGATGCGTAGAGATAGATATTTAGTCACATCAAAGCTATTTGCTAATTGCAGACACTCCATTCTTGTTTAATGTTTCATGTGCAAGATTAGTTGGTTGATTTAATTGGTTCAGCAAAACTTATGTTTTAAGGCAAAACATTAGTTAAGACGTAATGTATTCCCTTATGGAAAATTCCCATAAAACTGAATACATCAGTTTGTGCTCTGTACTTCTGGTTTTGATTCTGTAGTCAGTCTGCAGAACTGAATAAAAACTACACTTTTTTAATTGGAACTCTACCATTTAATACCAATCCATCTAGGTATTAAGTCTTGTAGGATTGTTATAGACAAAAAATCATACGACAGGGTTATAATTGTTGTCTAGAGTAAGTTTTAGTTGGCTTGTATTTTATGAATGGGTTTGTAATATATGAATGGGCTTTCAATTTAAATTGATACAGAAAAGGAATAAAAAGGGATGTCAGGGTGCAATGCATATAATTCATACGAAGTCCACATCCAGGACTGCGTTTCTACAGGAATATTTCAAATTTATGTGCAAATGTATCTGTTCATACGTGTCTGAGTGACCCAGGATCAATGTAAACATTTAGATGTGTGTCCTGTTTATGTTCACAGGCAAAACCTGCTGGTGCAATACAGATTGCACTGGAGGTTCATCCAGACTCAGCATTTCACCAGAAAACACCCCAAATCTTTGCCAAGCTTCCCAGCAGTGCTGCCCAACCTTCAGGGAAGAGCCCAGTTTTAGCTCCTGGGCCCTCCTGAGGGAGGACAAATAATTTGATCCCAGCACTGGAGTCAACCATGAGCATTGGGAACCCACAGCTGAACTCCCCTAGAATGGTCAGAGATTTCCATTATGCGTTTTTTCCTGAAAAGCTTCAAGAGATTCTGAACTCATTTTGCTGCTAAAGGAACATTTTTGAAGCCCAAACCCTCAGTATGTTTCCGTGTCTGTATATGAATATTAAAATGTTGAGTACATGGACCACCAAAAGTTTGTTTAGCTTGAAGTTAGAGATTTGTTTTGCTTAGAATTGAGTCTCTTGATACTTGGCTGATCTCTTTGTACTGGCTTTTATCTTAATTGCTTTTTAAGCTATAATTATGGTGCCACATCCACATGGCTGTAACACCATTGTAGTTTAAGTTGAGCGCATTTCTATTGCAACTTCTATTTTTAAGTGTTTGTTTTTTTTAATTCAGATGTGAAATTTACATACTGCAGCCATGAAACTTAGCAAACAAAGTCTAAGTCAGGGGGAAAATCCTTTTTTATAATGCTTGAGGAAATAAAATAATTTTCTGAATATTTAAATAGAGGCAAAAAAAAATTAAATTAGTTCTCTCCAGTGCTGCAATTAAAAAAGAGGAAATATGCTCCATTTAAATATCCAGCTGAAATTCTGCATGCCATTACCCCATAAATAGAGACTTAAACATTTTAATGTGTGTATACCAAAGCCATATTGACACTGCAGACTATCATTGCTCCTTAAGGAAATGTCATGGGCTTTCCTTTCTTGTTTGAACGAGCTGTGAATTTATAATTCTTTCAGCCAGTTGGTTTTAATAAGGTATCGCTCCGTTATTCACATTTAAACCGTTCTCTAAGTACCTATTTAAAGACTAAACCACATCAATCCATTAGGCCACTAACACAGCCCAGCTTTTACAAGGTCCACGCGGGGCTGTTAGCACAGTGTCCTGCCAGCCCTAATCCCCCTCCCCGCAGAAACATTTCTTCTTTTCCTTCGATTGGGAGAAAGAGAATTCCAAGCCACTGTTTCACGGCATCCCTTTCTCCACGCAGACTAAGGAGATAACATCGGGGCTGTGTCCAGGGTGGGTGAAAGAGGGAGGCAGTGCTTCCACCTGCCCACCTCACCCGTGTTATTGATCCCACCAGTGCGTGTGCCGAATTTCTGCAGAATTCTGGGAGTAAATTAAGATTTATCCATCTACAGGCCTTGGGGATGGGTTCTTGCCCCCTTATCCTGTGAGAATAATGCCATATTGTTCAAAA
>VYZQ01032820.1:44171-64171 GCA_013400655.1 Mystacornis crossleyi | reverse complement strand
AAATACCAAGTTTTCAGCTCTCAGCTGACTGAATGCTGTTGCACAGCTTCTGTGTGGAAGTGGAACATCATTTAAAGTAGTTGGGTAGTGGGGTTTTTTTTTTGCACTGTGCCAGATGCATAAAATGTATGGGTTTTAATCTATAGCTCAAGTAGTCAACTGCTTGGAAAAAATGTCACTGACAGTTGTGGGGTTTATGCAAGTGCCAGCATTAAACAGCATTATTTAAATTTGCTTCTAAATACTTGTTTGATAAGTAGGGATATGTATGATTTATTCATCTCACAATTTACTGAAGCATGTTAGCTGGGTTTTCTTTTCCCTAATTCATACCCTACTGTCACTCTCTTTTTTATATATGTTAGTTTAAAAAGATTTGCCCAATGTAAATAAGAACAATTACAGAACCACAGAGCAGGATTACTTCTGAAGGGGGGGGAAAAAAAAATAACCGTGGCTTGTATTCTCACTGCCTATTCGATTTGACTTCATCATTAAGGAAAGTATTCAGAGCATCTAAGGGGTGAAGAGTGGAGGAGTGTGTTTTCTTTTCGATATGATAGCTGCATTCAAGTTATTCTTCCCCCTACAATAGATTTTACCTAGCTTTATCTTCATAGGAAGCTGCTTTCAGCTGAAAAGCAGAAGTGAATAGGAGTGTCATGACACAGGATTAACAGTACAACCGCATGGTAAATCAAATGTTTGAGATGGAGAAATGTGGAATGTGACGCGCATCGGCGGCGGCGCTTCGCCGCGACGAGGGAGCGGCTGATGTGTGATTATCTGCCGAGCTCCCCGAGACCTGGGCTGGCACTCAGCTCCCAAAAACACACGGCCCGTTTGAACCAGGCAGCGTCTGCAAGGAGTCTAATCACAAGGTAAAACATTCCCGGGAACGGCGGGCCTTGCACAGGGCTAATTACAGATGGAACTTGCCTAAGCCTTAGGAAAAGAGAAGCGTGAAGAATTTATGCGGCTTTCCAATCCAGGGCGAGCAACCTGACTAAAGAGAGATCCAACAAGTGCCAGAACAAGAGAGCAAAATTAGTATTTCAGGTCTGGTGTATTTTATTATTTGACAGAAGCTCCGTAGCCTTACAATAATCAGGAACAGTGACCTCTTGCTCTGATCGACAGCATCCAAACCAAATATTGCCACCAGATTCTTCAGCACCACAGCCTGACTCTCACAGTAACTCACCTACAGCAAGATAAATGCACTTGATCTTGCAACAGGACACTAACGCATTTGTAATTCTGTACTTACAGTTCAAATTCACTGTAGAGACCAACTTGCAACACTTTTAACAGGCCCTAATCTCTCTGGTTTCAGTTTGAGACCAAGAGGCGTTTCATATCATCAGCACTGGATTTATACTGTATGCTTAGAAAACAGAAATGGATTTCCAGGGGGTTTAATTTATCAAAATCTAGTCTTTCTGGGAAACGTTAGTTTGCATAGGAAAAGGGGTTAAAAGAAGGTTTAAGTGATGTCTCTAATATTTCCTGAAAACTTTGTATGAAAATATTCTATGCCACAAAAGCCCATTAAATATGCAAACTTTAATATACATTCCTCAGTAACAAATGTACAGTTAGATAACACATAAAGAATTATGAATGACTAATTATATTTTGCATATTTACAGCAAAGACAATTAGCAAATAGCTTTTATATGCAAAATAAATGAAAAAGTAATTAAGATGCACTAACTAGAGCAGCAATATCAAGTCTGTTGTCTTGTGATTCATTCCTAACAAACATAATAATTATGCATTCATTGTCATATAATTAAAACAGCTCTGTCCTTTAGAAAACTGGTTATTTACTGTATAATAACCTGAAGAGTGGCAGAAGTTCCTCATAATGGTGAGAAGGATAATTAAATATTTCTTCCTGGTGTCTGCTCACTCAGTTGAGTTTATTATCTTAAACTTGTGCTAGAAAACATTTCCTCTGCAGTTCCAAAAGCTCACCTGCTCCCTGATGGGAAGTTCTGCCTTTACCATGCCCTGCTCCCAAGCCAGCTGTCCAAAACTCCCGAATGGGCACAGCATTAAAAGCCATTCCAGGGTGGGAAAGCTCAGGGGGTCCGGCCTGGGGAGGATGGGAAGGCTCTGGGTGGAGCCTGGGTGTCTGTGCTATGACCTTGGCTGAACTTCTTTGTCATTGCCAAGGATGGCCATGTCATATCATAGCTCATGTCAAATCATATCGTATCATATCATATCATATCATATCATAGAATGGTCTGGTTGGGCACGAGCACACGGGCAGAACTCCATACTTGCAGAACCAGAAATTTATTCATCCCACACCTCAGCTCCCCAGCCGTAGCATCACCGCAACTCCCCTCTGCCTTTTCCCATTCCCTTCATTTCCCAGCTCTTCCTACACTTCAGTAAAACATAATAAACCATCCAGTCTCAACTGGAACCCTTAATCACTCCTGAGCAGAATGGTAATATCCAGCACTGTAAGCCGTCCTCGTAATACCAATATCATCAGGCGCTTCTTTTTTTGTCTTAAAATTCCGTTTTCCTGTAAACCTCAGCCCGCAGGACCCGCCGAGCTGCAGTGGAGGAAAAACAATGTAATTGCTTGGCTGCACGTACGGCTGGCCTGGATCAGTAATCGGATTTCCAGGGACTCAATAGGTAAGGGGCAGGGCAGAAGGAGCAGGTTCACCTACACAAGCTGGGACAGAAGGACTCAGCTCGTGCTGCTGGTCAGGCTCCATCCTCCTCTCCAAACCCCCGGAGCAGGGCCTCGCTCCGGTCCCAGCCAGTCACCTTCCCAAAAAGGGAAGGGATAACGCATTCTTTTTAATGCTTATCTACAAGCTGCTCTTTCCTCTTAATTTTTGGGCAAAACTAAACAAGTTCTGCTGGTGGAGGGAGAATCCCCGGCGTGGAAGGGTCTGTAAAAGGACAGGACCACAGAGGTTCCCACAGGAGGACTCAGGACCAGCCCTGCATGGTCCATGCAGGGGGATCCAGGATGGTTTTATTATCTTTGGTCCTTGTGACCTCACCCCTCTTGCTGGGAGTATTTGGGATATCCTGATGCTCCCCCAGGAGGGATGCAGCACTCCCAGGAGAAAAGGAATGAAAGGACCACAGCTCCCAGGCACACTGGAAACAGCACAGTGCCTGTCACGCAGTGCCCTCCGGAAGGCAGGGGATTGTTGCACAGATTTCTTAATAATCCAAGAGGAAAAAAAAAAATAGAGTCCTTTTGGGCTTTGTTACACAATTCATTTACTCAGACTTTCTCATCTGCTCGTTCCCCTGTCAGGAATGCAGTGGGACTTCACCTGACCCACATGGAGGGACCCCCCGTGCTGCACCCTAGGGTGGGATGTATTTCTTTTAAGAGAATTAAGCATCCTATGATGCTCAAGTCCCAAAATTTCCCCATCCCACTCCATTTCTAATTCAACACTTCATGTTTAGAACAGGAAAAGGAGCCGGGCCATATTTTCTACTAAATCCTACTGAGATTTCAGTGCCTTTGGGACACACTTGCACTTCCCAAGGCTGACCTGTTGCTTAGGTGGATTTCCCAACAGCTCTATTTTTCTCTATTACCCGCTCTGAAATAATCTTAAGGATGATTTATTCTTCTGCTGAGCAACCAGGGCTTACTCACTTCTCGCATAGCCAATACCCAGACCACTCCTTGAGTCAGGTAAGGATGGAGGGGAATTAGGGGTAAGTTTAGGCAAATCACTGTGATTCCTTGGAGATCCTGACCCATTTTCCCAGTCCTGCAGACCACTTCCACCACATATGGAAGAATGGGGAGCACTAGCCATCCTATGGGGTGCCTTAGCTGTCTTATGGGGTGCGTTAGCCACCCTCCAGGGACTGTGAGCTCCCCAGAGCCTGCAAGGTGTCAGGATAGAGCAGTTCCTCACCCAGCTCTGCACAGAGCTGTCAGGATGACAGACTTAACCTCCCTCTGTCCCTGTTTACCCAAAGTAAGAAGATTGTAAGGCTTAGTTAATGTTTGTAAGTGCCTCAGGGTTCTTATACGATAGGCGCTATGTACATGCAAGTGTATTATAATACATGTCATAGGAAGAATTAATAAAGCAGAATGTATTAATTTAAAGGTAGCAGACACTCGTGCATGATAGCCTTTCTAGCTGCTTCTTTGCAGGCACAGAGAAAATGGTATTTAAGTTAAAATCAGGTTAAAGAAAAATAATGCCGTCAATCACTGCTGGATACCGAGTCGGTAAATATCAATTATATGAAATGAGTCACCAATAAGAACTTTGATAAAATCAGGTGGCAGGGATAGGACACTTGGAGGCAGATATGACACATGTATTCATTTCAGAAGATATTTTGTTCTTTTTGGAAACGTGGCTTTTGTTTTGAGCACCTCCATTTTCTTCATGGCCTTTCAAAATATTGGGAACCCCAGAAGCAGCTGGACACAAAAGCAAAGGGTGGCCCTTTTGCCTCAAAACTTTGGTGGCAGACAATGCGAGCTCCCAGGAAGGAGCCAGGAGGTCCCCTATGACTTTATCTGAAATCAGGGTGAGAATCAAAAGCCCTTTAAGCATTCCCAAGCACAGAGGCATCCAAGTGTTTGAAGTCCTGGGAGAAAGTAAAGTAGAGGCAGAGGAGGCTGGGCAGGCTCAGAGTGTGATCACAGACCTGCTCAGTGAGGGGTGGCACTGAAGCAACGCTGGCTCCAGGAATAAGGATGAACCAGGACCTGCCTGTAGCCCAGAGTCTGGGAAATGGTGATGTGGGAGCAGAGCTCCCAGTGCCAGAGGATCCCTTGGAGAACTCAGGAACCTCGCTGGTGCTTACAGAAACACAAGCTTACAGAGGCCAACTCCCTCTTTCAGCCCTTTTTTTAATCTTAACTCAGAATCTGGGGTTATTTTTTCACTCTTCCAAGGTGCTGCACCCCCTGCATTCCTTCTCCTGCCACAGAAGTCACTCCCAGGCTCGTCCCCCTGGGTGCAACCACGGCGCTGGGCTGGCAGCCAGGCTTTACCTCCAGTACAGGTAGAGTCACCCCTGCTTATGGGGAGGGATAAGGAGCCTTTGATAAAAGAATAAAATCAGCTCTTTTTCTCTCTTTCTCTCTCTCTCTCAATCTGCATAAAATAAAGAGAGAAAATAAAATTCCAGCAGCTACAAGCTGGCGACATTATACTGTCATAATCCAGAAATGAACATTGATTCTGAAGAAGTCGCTTCTTCAAACTTTAACGCAACAATTAAGTATTCCATTGTCATGGCTCAATTAAATGGTATGGCCTGAGAAAATTGGGGATTGTAAAGTGAGGATGGAATGTGCTTTGATCCTCTTTCCAGGGTTATTGTTTCATTAATAAATGAACATGTCATTTGTCTCACCAGAGGGAGCTCCTGCCCTCCAGGCTTTTTCCCTTTTTTGTTCAGGTTTTATAAAGATGAATTTCCAGTGCTCTGAAATACCATGGATTAGTAGTTAAGCCTGACAGCACTTCGGGGAGTAGTGGGCTTAAAGTGCCTCACACAGGTCTCCAAAGCACTTGTTTACTAATAGAGGAAATCAGCGACCGTCTGCAGCTGCTGATATCGCATTACCATTTGGAAAGACAGTAGCTGAGATAACAAATCACACAGTTTTAATAATTACTCCTGCATTCCAGTTTTTTGTTTCCTGCGTTACTGCAAAGGCTGGATTTCTTCCAAATAAACAGATAAAAACAGTATGGAACTTTTATCTTTTAATGATAATGACAACACATCATGTTTCACTAAAAGTTTCCTGCTGAATTTTTTTCTGATTTCTAGAGTTTCAATAAAATGTAATTATACTTTATAATTCCACTCTTTTAATCTTCACTTCAAAAACTATTCACAGTTAGCAAGTTTGCTAGGCACGGAGAGGGGGTGAGGAGCAGGAGCAGACTTCCCCCACATCGGGCTGTTCATAAATTCTGTCTGGGGGTAAACCTGTCATTGAAACGGCACAAACTGAGCTGCTTTGCATTCAAATTAATACCTAGTTTAATTTGAATATAAAATAGCTCCATTTATGTGGTTATTAAGAAAAAGTAACAAAACCGTTTGGCGATGAATGGATGTTTAAGATAGGATACGCTCGCAACCTATTTCTTCTCGGTACTTGGGGGTTTATTTCTCCTTTTCTTAATCCCTTGGATACTTTGGAATCGGGATGTTTTCCTATCGATAGATAAGGCTTTAAAACAAAGCAGTATCTATGAAATCTGGATGGTTAATATATAATCTGGGAGTCAGAAACTGCCAATTAACCCAATACTGAATTAGGCTTCGTGTGTTTTGTTCGAATACATCTTCCCATCTTGTCCTTTCCTACGTGCAGGAAAAAAAGCCAGCGGTGTCAGTCACAACTTTTCTTGCTAAATAATTTCATAGATTTATTTAGGAGAGCAGAGAAGAGGAGGAAGAGAGGAACACCACAATTACACCTTCCTCTTCCAACTCAAAAATATCCAGACTTAAAGGTAAGGTAAACTTTTCTCACAGCTTTTAGTTTGCTTACCATCAGCCCATGTTCCACTGGGTGATTAAAGAAAGCTTTTTTAAAGCATTACTTCAGAATGATCTTAATTGGTGCAAGGTTGAGCCCTTTCTAGGAGGGGAGGGAAAAGGTTGAATAGCCTTTTCAAGTCACATGAAAGTTTCTAGGATGAATGTACGATAATTAGATTAATAAGTAGCTTAATTTATCACAGCTAAGGATTTCAACAGCCACACATTAGAGCAAGAAAAAAAAGATTAGTGTGATTCCAGTTTGTAAAAAATTGTACTGAAACTTGATTAACCTTAAATACAAAGTGCCTTTCTTTTTTGTGTGTAAATTCAGTAGTTAAGGGGGGAAAAAAACCCACTAAAATAATCAGAAAAGTCTTGTTCTGTTCCTTTGTGTTCACTAGCTAATGAGAGATAGCAGGGTTGCGCAAAACAACTTTTCCTGGTGATGTTATTCTTCCTAGAACATGGATTTAGTGGAAATCTGTGATCCCTGCCACTGCTGCAGACCCCGAAGATCTGCGTGAGGTGTGAGATAACATTTGCGGGGCTTAAAATCATCTCCTGCATCAGCCACTCTCATTTTAAAATGAGAGAAAAGGAAGCAGCAAGAAAATGGGTGAAATATTTATTTAGATACCGTGGAAAGTTGTATTCACCTTCATGACGGTAATGCAGAAGGGCTGAGCAGGAGCCTGGGTGCCAGGCAGAGGTGTGGGAAACAACTGGAGGCAAGGCTAACGAGGAGGGTGCAATTAGGGGTGACAATCAGCCGGGCAATATTTGCTCACACAGCGCCGGTATCAGCCTAAAATCAAACGTGGCAAAGGCAAGAGCAGAGTGCAAAAAGCCCTCACCCACGGATGGGAGATTTGTGTAAAATCCTGCCAGAGCATCCAGCTTGTCCCCCCGCCACCCTTCCTGCTTCTTTGCGGGACAATCCCTTAATAGAGAGTGAAATCTGCTGGGCTTTTTGATGTCGCCATCCACCGCCGAGGTTGCTTTCGGTGGTGTCATTATTTATCAGCGCCAACGTCAGCTTTCATTAATCCAACTCCTCAACACTTGTATCGCGGCCGACAAAAATTCCCAGTGCTTTTTGTGAAGCCGGCTGGCAGCGGGGCGAGCAGAGCCCACGGAAGGTTCTGGAGGGTGGTGGTGGTGGTGGGGTGGTCCCTGTCAGCGCTCACCAGCCGTTGTCATTTTGAGGAGGTCTAATGCAAACCCAGCGGTGGTGAGACGTGGGGTGCTGGGTTTGGGACGCCCCGTCCCGAATCCCTCTTTGAAAGGGGGATGAGAAGGGGGAAGGTTGGCTCACGTTCATGGGAAAGCACAAATGAGGCTGCTCCGAGCCTATAAAAAAAAAAAAAAATTAAAAATGAAATAAAATGGGAGGGGGGGGGAAAGGCGTAATGAAGTGAGAGGGGAAAATGGTTTCTTTAATTTTATCTCACACTTAAGAGATGAGTAAGAGTGCTAATGAAAGGGAGGGTAATTATAGCCCAGACAGGGCCTCTTGCACACGCTGGAACGTGGGGAAGGTTAACTCTGGCAAAGGGAGATCATACAAATCAAAGTGGCTGAGGGCACTCATGCATCGGCCTGTTTGATAAGATTGATAACTGTAACCAGTAGCTTAGGAGAATCGATTTCCACTGCCGGGGATCTCTCCGGATGCTCTCATCTTTTCTTCTGTTTACATGAAAGTGAAGCTTTAAAGATGTTTTATCATCTAATGGCGAATATGACACACAGTTACAAACGGAATCTTTTTTTAATCTCAGAATGGAAAAATTTAAGCAGGGCAGTGATTCGCTTTAATTATGTATATTGAACAAATTTGAAGAGATGAGAAGAAACTTGTTTTTCAGCCCACTGAACCCAAGTGCTTGCCTGTAATCTAAAATGGATATCTAATTATTGTTTAACATTATTTATTTAGGAGGAGTTACGACCTCTAATTTGCCTTTAAATGATTAATTTAGTGTTTAAATAAAGCTCCTTTTATTTAATAATGTTTTCTTTAACCAATCTTCACTAATGTCAATAAACTCTTTGTTTAACCTTCTTAAAGGAAACATTTCCTCAGCTCTGAGACAATTATGAATTACCAAAACCCATATAGAAAAATGAGCTAAGTAATTATCTAATATTATTGCAATGTGCTTAAGAAGGGAATATTCCACACCAATAACATAAGACAAGAGAGATGAAACAAGCTTTTCTAAATATTGAGCATTTTAAGCAGTCTGCCTCTTCTTGAGGTGGTAAGGCAGCACAGAAATACCCCAAAATACTCACAGCTCGGCTAAACAAACCCTGCCACTTCCGTTATCATCCTAAAGAGGTTCTTGGTTCATGTCCCAGGCACAAATAAAGCAGCACAAATATCTCCACTCCATATGTAGGGAGGTGGTCAGAGGCAATGCAGGCACCTTCCTTCTGTCCTCAGCCCTCAGCAGGGCACCCTCACCTGTGCCCAGGGTGACTTTGCATCACCAGGGTGCCCCCCTGATGTCCAGGACCAGAGGGAATGTGTCAGACATGGGGCAAGGGACAGCCAGTCACATCTCAGAAACTCCTCTCCGGACATTTGCCTCTTTTATGGAGCAGGCTGTCACATTTATATCACATTAGATATATTGGCCACCGATTTTGAGAGCAAAGTGCCTTTTGGGAGTCATAGAATCACAAAATAAGTGAAGTTGGAAGAACTTTTAAATGTCATCTACTCCAACTCCCCTGCAATGAGCAGGGACAGGTGTGACTGCTGTGCATTAACTGTGAAGCACAGGTGCTACACACTAAATTGTGTTTGTGGTAATGCAGGCGCTTTCCTGGCCTTGCTTAGATCCTCTGTACTTTGCTCTGGAGCATGCTGGAGCTTGGAAGATCACAGGAAAAAACAGGAAGCACAAACAGTTCAAAACTGATGTCCAGGAGGCCCGAAAGTGTCAGGAGGTAAGTGGTGGATTAGAGAGAGGAGAGGCAGAGCTTTGAGGAGGAGCCAGATGAAACAGAAAATGTAGGAGTGGAAAAAGTGCTGAGAAGGAGTAAGGAGATACTCACTGTCCACAGAAGCTGTGGCTGTGCCATCCTTGGCAGTGTCCAAGGCCAGGCTGGACGGGGCTTGGAGCAACCTGGGACAGTTGAAGGTGCCCCTGCCCATGGCATGGGGTTGGAACGAGATGAGCTTTAAGGTCCCTTCCACCCCAAACCATTCTGCGATTCTATGAATTAGAAAATACAAAATATCCAAGGCTTGAAGTGACACTGGTTCATCAGTAGCTCCCGTGGTGGAGGTCTGAATGGAGCTGTGCTCACGTCCAACGTGGGAAACGTGCTGCCTGCATTGCAGGCAGACCTGAAAGGGTTCTCACTTTCAAAGCTCTTTTCTTGTACAGCAAAAGCAGCAGCAGAGCATGGCAGGATCTCTGCAGTTACTCCTTCCAGGTTCTAGTGAGCATCCCAGGATGAAGAAGAGGAGAAAGTGTCCAGATTGGAATGAAGAGGGCTGAACAACAGTGAAGGGCAGCACGAAAGCCACAGCAGTGCAGGTGTAAAGGGAGTGAGGAATAGAAGGAAAATGGGTACGTAACAAGCATTGATAGGAGCACTTGGCAGTAAGAAAGAAGATTGGGAAGGGAGTCTGGTGATCAGAAATGTGTCTCTAAAGGGATCCATTAACATGGAGGGGGAATTAGGAACACACTTAACTCTGCAATAATTACTCTTGCAAAATGTGGTGGGTCAGTTTGAGGAGGCAGGAACCTGGTCCCAGTGCCAGACCATGGCTTCAAGGACGGTGGGAGCTCGGAGTCAGTGTGGTGGGACTGGCAGAGCCAGCCAGGAGCAGAGCTCCCTGCCTGCCAGAGGCTGAGGGGTCACCCAGGAATGTCAACACTCTTGTTCCCCAACACCCCAAAACACCCAACACATCCCTGCCCTGGTCAGCTGCTCTCAGCTTCTCCCTTCCCTGGAACAATAGCTCTCCCTTTGGGATTAAGGTCCCTTCCACCCCACTCTCTCTCTCTTTTTTTTTTTTTTTTTTTGGTTTTTGTTTTTGTTTTGTTTTGTTACAATTGTCAGATTTTTTACTATTTTCTAAAGTTTGGATTTTATAGTCTCAGTTTTTTCCCCAGCCATATGGACTAAGACCTCATCCAGGTTGTAGATGTCTAGAACAAGGGAAATCTCTAATCCTTTTTATCAGTGATGTGACACTGAGATGGCCCATTTGCTACTGGCTTGGTAGGAGGAATATCCGTGAGCAGCTTATTCCTTCTCTCCCGTCTTGTTCCAACACTTGTACCCCATCCCCTGAAATCCCAGAGTGTCTGAGGCCACGCAGCCACAGAGTCCAGCTGATGTTATCATTACAACCAGGAGTCTCTTTTCATACTCACCCACACGCTGATCTCTGGGTAAGGATTTGTGAGGATTTAGATCAACAGCATGAATGAGGATGGTCTGGGAGGCCCCCAAAGTCTCTTCCAGAGGTGGGATGAGCTCCCACCACGCCATCTCCTCGAGGCTGGTACAGCACATGTGGAGTGCAGGCTTGAATTCTGCCTTCAGCTTTGCCCTCGGTTCTCCACGTAGGTTCTCTTCCCACCAATGCAGCTGTGCCCGCCAGCCCGGATGTTCCAGGAGGGACAAGACTCCCACAGCCCCTTTGAGAAAGGTAAAGGGAAGGCTGGTGAGAAACTCCATGTCTTGAAATCTTCATCCCACAGCCCCCCCGCCTTGGACTGCTGCCCCTGAGATGTGACAGGAGGCCAAGCACACTCTCAGCTGGGTCACAGGTAAATGGGGAGGTGTGTTTGCCCTCAGGCAGCCTCAGGACGTGTCACCCCCTCCTGAACACAGCCTGTTAAAGAGGGCTCTCCCTCTAAATCACCATTTCCCTGGGGGCTGCTGACTCCAGGAGTGGCCAGCTGCTCATCCCGGGTCAAGAAGGGCCTGGTTAAAAGGCCCTGCCCCACCTGGGATGCAACATGGACAAGTCCCTCAGGACTCGCTTGGCAGTGCCACAACATCCAGACCTGACCCACAATATCCACTGGGGTCCTGCGAAGGTTCGAAGGTGACGTGGTTTGTCCCAGCAGACACAGGAGGAATTTTCCCAAGAAACCCCCAAAAACTTGTGCTATGATATGCAGAAGTCCTTTGTTAGCCCATGTGCAACCCTCAGATAGGAACAAGACACATACAACTTTTTTAGCGTTATTATTTTTAAAACACTGGCATTGTGACTTTTTTTGAACCCTAGACAGGCAAGAAAAAAGTGAAGGATTTCTTGCACTCACCACCTCTTTAGGCAGGACTTGCACCGCACTCTGAGCTGCTAGAGAATCTTACTGACCTAAAATAAGTAAAAATTTACAAACCTAGCTAAAATAAAAACTGCTGGTTGGCAAAGAATTTACTTTGCTTCTTCCCTTCCGCTTGCTTTTAATCAGCCCCGCAGAATTCCCACTGCCTGCATCGATGGGAATGTGTAATATTGTTTGATGAATGAATAAAATATTAGGAAGGAAGTGTCTTGTTTGTCTGTGTCTTCATTATCACCTTCCCCATCCCAGAGTTAGTGCATGGGCTGCGTGGCTGGACCAGGGTGTTCTCCTTTAGTGGTCATCCACTGTTTGATTTGTGCTCGCAGCTGGAAGCCCTGGACATAGGTTAAGATCGAAGGTGTTTGACACTGTACAAACAGCAAATAAAAAGGTAATCCCTCCAGAATAAACTCAGACTTTTGCCAGATTTTGCTTTTCCCTGAGTATCTTTATTTTATATCGAAAGCCAGGGGATAGTTCAGGTGATAAATCATTGTTTTTCTCTCTTTTTCCCCTTTGTAATTATACAAACTGACACTATTACAGATTTTGCTCTGGGACTGTAAACTCACTTAGATTGGGTTGGTCAGCTTCTACAGTGAAGTGCAGAATATGGAACCATTCTGGGAAGTGGGGGGAAAAGCCAACTCAAAACAGAAAGTTTTTTTGAAAGACATGCAAAACCCCTTAAGACTTGTAACCACTCTCACTGGAAGAGCTGTGCAAGAATCCCTTCCTTCAATTCCCTCTTTAATCTCTCCTTTTCTAAGCAGGTAATCTCAGATTATTTACCAGCATCTCATTTCTAACTCACAAGAAACTCCTGGAAGCCAGGGAAAAAAAAATACTCTCCCTCAGCCTGTTTTTGTTTTGCTCTCATGTTTACTTTCATCTTAACATTAATTGCCCCATAATATCTGCTTGGTTTTATCAATTAGCCTTTGCAGTGGGAAAATATTTTAGCGCCTAATACAGCGTAATGATTTTTTTCCCTATTTGCCAAGGGGGTTATTAATAAATGTCCCCACTGGGGTTACAACTCTGGTGCTCTGGTGTTTGCTTTAGGGGAAATGAGGGATTGGAGGAAAATCCTAACCAAACGGAGCTATAATTAGAGGGAAAGCAGCTGCAATTAGAAGTATATGTTCAACAACACCCACGGCACTCGGGGACAAACCTCCCCTCCACTCGGGCAGGGGTGGCAGCACAGACTCTGATGCTGAAATAAAAGGGGAAAACTCTTGGTTTTCCTCTTTCTCCAGGTGTTGCATCAAAGATTTGTGCTGTCTGCTCAGCGTATTCTCCTAGGAAGGTTAAAAAATCCAGGGTTTTTTTTTTCAGCAGAGGAGTGCTGGCCTGGCAAAGCCAGCAGCAGACTCCTCCAAGCCGGGATTTCACCCTGATCGCTCACTCCTCGCTATTTATTTAGCCTGAACTGCTGCCACCAGCTCTGCTGGGCTCTCTGGGAAGCTGCCAGCCCAGCAGCCCCTTCAAGTGACACATTTCTGTGCACATCAGACATCCACACCGTGTCCCACGGAGTTCTCTCCTGCGGCTGCAGGTACTCCAGGGCTGGATGGGGGATCCTGGCAGACCTCATTCTCCTCCCTGCTGCTGCAACAGACTTTGTTCAGGAAGGAAAAAACAGTCACCATCCCTCTGGCCTTTCTGCCTGCTACAAATCTAAATTCTCCAGCACCAGGAAAAAACTCAGCTCATAGGCTGTCCCAGCAAAATTCCATCCTGTCAGCAAATACAAGTTTCTGGAAAGCCAAACTGCAAGGAATTTTGCAGCCTTTTGAGAATTCAGGCTGGTTAAGATGTTAGGAGTGGATTTTATCAATTAGCCCAATGACAAGTTTAACAATAAGCAGCAAGGACACATACAGAATTAAAAAATGCAGCAGATGTGCAGTACAGCTTAATATGGCTTTTAGCTCAATTCATCTCATTGCAGAAATCTGTAATTCTCATGGTTTGGGTTCTGAACAACAGCTACTGATGTAACCTTTTGTCTTTCCCTGGGTTTTGTTGGTCAAAAAAACCCATCAAACAAACAAACAGACAAATAAACCAACCAAATAATTACTATTCTGGCACTATTAGCTTTGAGGATTTGCAGCTTTGCTTCTTTCACGTAAGAGCTTGAAAGTAATAGAATTTACTCTGGGAGAACCTGACCGTGTCCTTGTAGGGCTTCTCATATTTGAGTCCCAAATAAGTGCCCCATATCCAGTAGGAAACAGATTGTTCCAGCATAAACTGGCTGTCTACAGAGGCCTGTGTTTGAGCGACAGTGGTAGGAAACAAGGGAATGGCAGGAAGCTGTGTCTGAGGAGGTTTAGGTTGGGTATCAGGAAAAGATTCTTCCCCCAGAGGGTGGTGGGGCACTGAACAGGCTCCCCAGGGAATGGTCAGAGCTCCAAACCTGACAGAGTTCCAGGAGCATCTGGACAACGCTCTCTGGGACAGGGTGGGATTGTTGGGATGCCCTGTGCAGGGCCAGGAGTTGGACTCAGTGATCCCTGTGTGTTCCTTCCGACTCAGGATATTCTATATTCTATTCTATTCTATTCTATTCTATTCTATTCTATTCTATTCTATTCTATTCTATTCTATTCTATTCTATTCTATTCTATTCTCTCCCACCCCACCACGCCTGCAGAAATCACAGAAAGCAGCAGTGAGATGCAAGGATGTGTCACACTCTTGTCCTGCACCACCTACGTGTGGCACAGGTCATCCTAGTGCTGGATCCACAAGAAAGCAGATTTCCCTAAACACCCCAAAAAACGCAACCTCACTCCTGCAGATTGCTGAGCACCAGAAAAGGCACCTAAATGAAGATTTGGCTTGTTGCCCTTCTCCAGAACAGCATCTCCTCCAGATCGTGGATCTCTATGTTTTGACCAGAAGACCTTTGGTGGACCTGGAGACTTCTGCTTTTGTAGTGTGAATGAACAGAGCTCAAAGGTCACCCAATGAAGAATTCAGTGATTATTTATATTGAAAACCAACCTGAGGTCTGTGTTCAGTGGCCAGTGCTGAACATCCTCCCTGGACTCACAGTCTGTAGGACAGTGTGAGAGCAGCAGGCACCCACACCACTGTTTTGGAGCAAGGAGCACTGTCCATGCCCGGCACTTGTATTTTATACCTCGCTTGTACTTCCAGTAAATCACCCAGGAGCTGCTCAGAAGAGCTGGGAGCTGAACCTGCACAGCTCAGCACCGTTTGCTATAAACCAAATATTTGTGTCCCTTGAAAAGCAAAGACAATGTTTCCATCGACTTTGGGAGGGTTCAGCTGCTGTCTGCTCTGATTCCTGGCCACAACTAAAAATTTCTTCAAAAGCAGAACCTTTCCAAACCGCCATCAAATTGCCAGTTCTAGAGAAATCAGACAACATTCGGTTGCTTTTATTTTCTTCTTATCCTTCAGGGGAGCAGGATGGGTGTAATTATGTGTCTTTCCGTAGAGTCCCTGAATGGTTTGGGTTGAAAAGGACCTTAAAGACCATCCAGTTCCACCCCCTGCCGCGGGCAGGGACACCTTCCACTGGACCCGGTTGCCCCAAGCCCTGTCCAACCCGGCCAGGAACACTTCCAGGGAATTTGCCTCCGTGTGTACCTTTAATGACACGCACACCATTTGCACATGATACATGTGTGTTACAGACCTTTCACACTCCAAGAAGTTCACAATGGATTTTAAAAGTTGTTTTGAAGGGATAAGCATTATTCTAGGGATGTGTGTGCACAGACAAACGTATTTAGCACGCTGTGGGTCCACATACACTCTCAGTAAACCCATGTGGTGCTCTGTGTCTAACCATAGAGCTCAGCACTGCGCCCTTTCCCCACTGTGCTTGAGGGTCTAAAATGAACAACAGGCTTTTAAAGCTACGTTTATTACCTTGCCACCACCAGGAACAGCCCAGCCTCATGCAGCCACTTTGACACAGACGTTAATTTTCACTTGCAGCTGTGGCAATTAGAAAGTGTACTTAATAGAGTGTCATGTTAATTGTTGCGGAGTTAACCAATTTCTCCATTTAATTGTCAATTGATTAACCTATTGAAATGGTAAGTGACTCAGTTTCCTTCCAGAACAAACAGCAGCCACATATTGTAGCTTCATCCAGCTGGAGGGGGTACTCTGTGATTTGCTCAGCCTCAATGTGCTGGTATTTTTCTACACCTCCCTGAGCTTTTAATTAGATGAGCCAATTTTACATGTATTTGTCTGCTGGAAAGGTTATCTGTGCTGGAGCTGACCTGCAGAGACAAGGTTGAGCCTAGCAGTCTTAATAGAAAAGGATTTCAGCTATGACTGCTGTACTTGATTGCATTGTAATGGTAATTAACTTGAGACTTTGCCTCCCTCAATGTTTTTTTGTAGCTTTAACTATGCAATGAGATGTTTCCTCTGTCATATATATGCACTTATTAAGCTCTCATTGGATTCTAATATGCATGCAAATAGTCAAGAGTTTCTTAAGGCTAATACTACACTATGTAGATTGTAGTGCCATTAAGTCACTACAAAGATGTAGCCTGCAGAAAACTTATAAGTTTCTTTTCTTTCCTTTTTCTGCGAGCACATGTGAGGGTTTGATTTTCCATTTTTGCACTTTTTTTCCCAACCTAAAGCAGGAAAAATTTCCTCCACATGCTTCAGCTCCTTTTCATCCCAAGCGTTCTGCGTACAGGAGCCCCTTTCGGTGACTTTTCCTTCCCCAGCGAGCCTAAAAAAGTGCTCGAGTTTTAAAAGGAAGACCCCGATGTCCTCAATTCAGTTTTTCAAGTTGGATTGTAATCCATGCCCAATCCGAGTCCTTTCTGGGAGCGGCTCGTTTGAAAGCCCTCGGTATCTCCTGTGTTCCTGCATGTTCTTTTACAGTACGGCGCTGTCATTTAATTACGAGACAATCCCCCACAACTGAGCAAGCATTTTCATCATTGATAATGTTGGTAGCAGGCAACTGAGACAAAATGATTACAAACCTATGTTGCACTCAATAGTCCTTTAGAGGATTTCTCTCTTAATAGTCCTGGCTCATTCATGTTTGGTTCAGTACATTTGTTCTTTAAAAAAGGCGTAGATTAGAAGAGTTTCAGGGTAGGTTAATAACTCAACTGAAAATGGCTGCTTGCATTGTCCAAGCCTGTTCCTGCAGTTGCCTGGTGCTTTCTTCAGTTCTTCCACACTGCAGCTTTGGCCCAGTTGGTAAACAGCTTAAGTCCAGACATCTTTTCATTCTCCGGCGCAGCGGATTGAAATAAAAATGCATATAAGTGGCGACTGACTGGCGCTGGCCTGACAATAGCCTGTAACATTATGCAAGGGTATTTACATAGGAATAAGGCCTTGGTAAAGAAGACAGGGGCAATTAATGACTAGGGCCACACATATAAGGAAAGTTTGTCCAATCTTTTCTTCAGTAAAGATCTTTTGTAAAGTGCTATGGAAACTCATGGAGGCCCCCAAACAGACTAGGAGAGGGACTTTTGTGGTGGGGCTTTCTGGTTTCTTTTTTTAGCCTGGAGTTAAAAGGGCCAAATTTTGTAAAGGTTAAATGTAATTCTTCTGTGGTGTTGAATTTTTCCTGTTGTCATTTTTTTCCCCTTTTATTTTTTTTTTCCACAGGATTCGGGTTTGCTTGGCTTTTTCCCTAGGAGAACATGTGGAGTAAGGAAATAAATGAATGATGTGCCTCAGCTAGGCAGGGTGGTGGAAGTGAAGGGTTTGGAGGAGACCTGTCACAATGCTTGACTCCTGCTAGCACAGGTTTGGAATTTAAGCTAATTTGTAAGCACTTAGGGCCCGACTCTGACCTCTCTCCCATCCCAGCAGAGCTGCTGGTGCTGCCAAAATGCTTCCCACCTTCTGAATTCATCTTTTTCCTTCATTTTATCCAGGGGGATTTGGCCATGAGTGATTCTGACAAAGCAAGGAAGCCCCATGCTCTGGCTCTGGGTGCCCAAGGCGGAGCACTATCTGCAGCGGGTGATGCCAGGACGTAGCCCAGGGCAGAACTTAACCCCATCCCGCCAGATGGGAAACTCTCCCCTGGGCTTGCAGGCACAAATAATGAGCCCATTTCCCTGGGGGAGACCAGCCCACATCTACCCGGGGCAAGCATGGCACAAAAGAGCCGCAGCTGACGGTGCCGCCTGCGCCTGCGAGGCCTCGAATTGTGGGTGTGCACATCTTGTCACAGTGCGGGCACAGCACTTTGGGTCTGAAGCCACCGTGATGGGGCTCCTGAGAGCCTTTTCACCAACACCGTGCACCATTTAGTGTCTCCTTGTCCCTCCCAAGCCGCTGTCCTCTACGTCTTCCCTGCTCCAGTGGAAGTGTTTTCCATGGGCTCCCATGGCACGTCTCTGGATGGCAGCTCGAAAATGCCCCCATCAGCTGAGCAACTTTGCTTTTAGGCTCATCTTCTGGTGTCTAGTGACTTTGCTTGCTCTTTTTCTAACTACCATGGAGGGTTGATTCCATAATGATTTTAGCACTCTATTCAGAGCAGGGATCCTCCTGCTCAATCCCTTGCATGTGTCCAAGAAGTCAACTCTTCGGTGGGCATCAGTGAGGAAAACCGTATGGATACCTCTAAGTTCTGCCAAGCTTTCCACCATTTCCTTATCTGCCACTGAATCCTTTCCCTCTCCGGTAGAGATTCTTAGAGCAGAATATGACTCCAAAAATAGAGATTTCCCAGGACCCCTTGTCGTGCCACTTTCTTTCTTTAAAGTATTTTTTAGAATCGAGTCTCTCATGGAAATTAATTCCTAAAATGCTTGCTGGACATTGAAGAGAGGGACATAAATGTTACTGCAAGTGATTGGTTCCTACAAGAGGAGCGTGCAAGGAGCAGGGAATGTGTTTCTGCTGCAGCCCCAGAAAGCTGCAGAAATCAATGCTTCATTCAAGGCTATTGATCAGTACTAAATTAATTAGACTTCAAGGCTTATGGCAGTTGATAAGACAACTTGTTAATTTAGTCAATGATAGTGTTTTCCCTAAAGCACCAAATACCCTCTTTCTCAGAAAAGACATTTCTAGCACTTCCTGCTCAACTTTTTTTTTGCTCCCCCTCTCTTTTACTTAAAAAAAAAAAAAAGAAAAAAGAAGAAAAAGACATTCACTTTACATTTATATTAAGATAAGAATTGGACAAGGAGCTGCTTCCATTTACCCCTATTTGCCTTCTTTTTCTCCAGCATGGATGTGGGGTGTTGATAACATCTGATACAATTTAATAGGGCGGCACCATAGCATCCAGCTCCTTCAGCCCCGGCCCGTGAAAAAAAAAAAAAAGAAAAGGAACATCCTTGCTGGGAACATCCCCCTTGCTGGGGAGAGGAGGGAGGAGGGAGCAAAGCCACTTTCTGCATGTGGGTTGGCCGGTTTTTTTAGTGGCAAACCCAGAGCTTTTGCTTCCCAGGGTAGGAGGATGCTCATGGCCACTGACAAAGGCACAGGCGCTGCCGGTCCCGCGAGCGGTGAATGAGATGAAGATATCCCAGAATACCCTGGACATGGGGCCGCACTTCCTGCTGGCTGGGAAGGACAAAAGGACAAAACCCAAGGAGTGCCGGGGTCCCACCACCAGCTCCTGGAGGCACCAGTCTGCTACCAGCAGCACTCCAACCCTCAGAGAATGCTAATAAGCCACTGAAGAGCTCAGCTTTCCTGCCATAATTCTATAGTGCCGTTGAGGACCCCATAGTGTTCACTAAATAAAGACAACTAATTGAGAATTTTTTGCACATTTTGCTCAGTGGACTTGTTGTTCAGGCGGTTGGTTGGGGAGAATGTCCCCCTACTGACAACAGGGGCTGATTGTTTTGGCAGCCGCCGGGTTAGCGCCATTGCCCGGGTCTGAGGCTGACTTTCCAAGTATGACAAAAATGTTTAATTTCGGAATTTTTTTTTTTTTTAATTATGTGGCTGGGAATTATTTGGGCTATGTGGAGAATAGGCCGTGCGGTGTTCACGTGATCAAAAGAGAAAAAAAATTTTTTTTTAATTGTTGGCTGAGTTTCTCAGAATAAAACCTTTGGTCTTTCTCTTTCTCTCCTCTGCCTCTGTTTCCCCCCCACCCCCCCCTCCACTTAAAGT
>VYZQ01032820.1:22052-44166 GCA_013400655.1 Mystacornis crossleyi | reverse complement strand
TTCTGTGCTGAGGCCGACATTTTTGTGTCTGCAGGTGACACTTTGATTGAAACTAAAATTAATAAATCAGCTGAAAAGCTCACACCTACAGCTCACAGCAGGGCCTTGAAAACACGGTTATAAAGGGAGCTTTATGCCCCTGTGTAAAGAAGGAATAAATTACAGAAGCACTTGTTGCCCTTGGACTCGATTTTGCTTTGCAGGCTGGTATCTTATTTTTGGAGCTTATTGTTAATCAACAGGTTCCTTGTAGGTTTAGCAGGTGACTTTGTTATTAATCTCCTATTTGACCACTATAGCATATTAATGAGGTAGGCTCCAGGATGTGGCTGTGTCTCCAGCACCAGGAATTAGTTTAAAAGGTGCACTCTTTACTCAATTGCCCACAGTTAACGATGCTGCAGCCCAAATGCAAAGTAGCATTTTCTACAGCTTGCGTAGCATTAAGAGTGTTTTACTAACATTATGTTCCTCACTGTGCTTTTCTTCTGTTGTATACTTATTTCTTCTCCATGGAGGGCTATTNTGCAGTTCAGCTGACAGCAGAAACACTGCAGGGAAAATCGTTCCCTCATAAAACAAAGGCATCGCTTCAGATTTCTTCCCGCAGTTTTCCAACTGTACCACAGGGTGCTAATGCAGAATCTGCCAAGTTGTTCACGTATCATTACACGCCTCCAAAACCAGATTCTTCTTCCTAAATGCAGCATGCTGGCAATTGCACTGCAGATCGTGCACGTAGCTGTGTCCTGTACAGCAAATACTTTTATGCCTACCTTAACAGGGAGCTCTCACCTTACCTTTTGCCTTACTCAGCTTGATCCAGCCTTTTCATTCAAAACAGATATAATTCTCAACAACAAGGACGTGAAAAACCATAACTTTTTGTTGGGTTTTTGTTTTTTTTTTTTTTTTTTAATTATGTGGCTGGGAATTATTTGGGCTATGTGGAGAATAGGCCGTGCGGTGTTCACGTGATCNACTAGCATTTTCTACAGCTTGCATAGCATTAAGAGTGTTTTACTAACATTATGTTCCTCACTGTGCTTTTCTTCTGTTGTATACTTATTTCTTCTCCATGGAGGGCTATTATCAGGCTTACTGGTCCTTCCTTCTCTTTATATTTTGGGGGCTTTCTTCATTTTTTATTCCCCTAACAAAATCAAGAAATTATATATAAATGACAAAATGATATCCTTTCTTATTAATGTGCACCTTGGTTTTAATTAAACAATCCCAGAACACTTTGGAGTACCATTGGATTTAAATAAAACACACGGCTCAACATTTCTCTTCAAAACTGGCTTAATAAATATCATTATAAAGTGCAGGAATTCAACCAGCCCCATTTCACCTTGTATTTTGGGTCTGATTTAAGCTTGGAGTGAGGATACCTATAGGGGTACTTTGAGAACATAAAGAAAAGCTGAGGATTTAAGACTTAAATTTGTAATTACCGGGATCTGCCGAAATGCATAATATTATGAGCCAGGCTACAAAACACCCTGGTGGAAACAACAGCTTTGTTGTAATACAGTAATTTCCACATTCCAAGGAACGTGCTCTGCCTTAGATGGTTATTATTGGCATTTGCTTTCATAATTTTCAGACGTATGGTCTACCTCCCAAACAGATACATTTTCCTATTTAAATTAGCACTGTCAGGCTTATGCCTGCAGATTCCCAGCACTTTTTTTTTTTTTAACAAGGACTCTCACACGCAACAGCATATTTGTGTCAGGTTAGATGTCAGCCTTGAGTTTTAGCCTGAACCGTAAAATATCTGTCTTTTATGGATTAAGTTCAAAGTTATCACGTTACTTTAGCTTGGTACTTTGGTATTCCTCTTTTTTGGCCTCTTTTAATTGGGCTCTATATATATATATATTTTTTTTTTTTAAGGTAGAAGAAACGAGGTCTGCTAGATTGTACGGGTAAGAGAAAAATTATCTAAGGTATTAGTAACATGTTGACTACAAGCAGCAAGGGTTAGGTGCCCTTCTGCCTCTCACATAAAAGCCTGTAGAAGGAGATGTGCAGTCCATATTCAAAATCACATTAAAATTTGGTCTATATTTTCAGAAATTAAAGTCAGTTTAATCTGCAGCCATCGCACAGTGCTCAGTTTGAGCCTCTGACAAGAGTTCACCTAAGCTGAGAGAGATGCCCCAAAATGATGCACTGGAGTGAAGCATCCCTGTGGGCAGCCAGACATCCCTGGTTATGGGGGCACAAACCATGGGGGAAAGATGGAATTCATCTGCAGACCCCGCAGCATCCTGACCTCAGAGAGCATGTGATGAACAATCGTGATGAAACACCCAGAAACACACTCACAAACTTGGATCCCATCCAAGGTGCTCCCAGCAGAGAACGCGTCCAGCTCACGCCTGTACCTCTAAGTCTCCCCAGGATGAGCTGACAGGGCTCATTTTCAGACATCAATAATTCAACCTGTTATCTTGTTAGAGCTAAAGGGAGATCTTCCCTATTTCAAGGAAAAAAAAAATGACCTAACCACACTGGAAAAAAAATAAAGAAAGGCATAGAAAGTTGTTTTTGTGTTCTGAGAACACACACAGTAATTACTGCTGACTTTATATTGTGTTTTATTTTTAAGGAACCACCCTTTAAGCGGTTTTGCTGGATTGCTGTTCAGGGGTTTTGTGCTGTNAAACACCCAGAAACACACTCACAAACTTGGATCCCATCCAAGGTGCTCCCAGCAGAGAACGCGTCCAGCTCACGCCTGTACCTCTAAGTCTCCCCAGGATGAGCTGACAGGGCTCATTTTCAGACATCAATAATTCAACCTGTTATCTTGTTAGAGCTAAAGGGAGATCTTCCCTATTTCAAGGAAAAAAAAAATTACCTAATCACACTCTGGAAAAAAAATAAAGAAAGACATAGAAAGTTGTTTTTGTGTTCTGAGAACACACACAGTAATTACTGCTGACTTTATATTGTGTTTTATTTTTAAGGAATCACCCTTTAAGCGGTTTTTCTGGATTGCTGTTCAGGGGTTTTGTGCTGTGGTCTTGTTTGTCAGGGCTCAAGGAACTGAGAATTTTTACGGCACAGGCGCAACCCCCCGTAAATCAGGGCTGGTCCTTAAAACGCTGGCAAACCCTTCAGTGAAGTGGTGTTAGCAGGGGCTGCTCCACAGCCTCTTTCTAAGGAGGAATCCTTAATGTAACACACATTTGGGAGCCCTTCCCATCCCCAGCCCCCATCTCCCCAGAACTACTTACAGCATAAGGAGGTTCGAGCTTATTTTGTCTTTTCACAACTTAGCAAGATCAGACACATTTCTGCAATGCATATGCAGATTTTACCTCTTGTTACTTTCTCTAATGAGCTTTCACTTAATCAATTTGACAGTAGCCTTTCTTCCTTTTTGCTTCGTATCCACTAGGAAAGTATTCAGGAAAAAGTGTTAACAGTTTCAAGGGGTATTAGCAAAATGAAATGGTGGCACAGCCAAATTTAGGAAGATCGCAAGAGTGCTTTAAGAAAAAGGAAAAAAAAAAAAGAGAGAAGTTAAAATGGGGGATGTGGATTTAACAAGAATGTTTGTCTAGGAAATGAGCACGACTGCAGACACCACTTTTATTTTCTTGCACATAATTTTTAAATTATGCCAATAATGAGCAGAGAAATCTTAATGTTATATAATTATCTGGGTTATAGAAATAAGCACTTTCCTTGATAATATGCAACCACTCCAAAAATAAATATATCCTCTTTAATGGGCTGTTGAATGGAGGCTCCAGTCTGAGCCAGTCATGCAGGACAGGGATGCTGGAAGTCCCAGTGACCTGCAGAGCCATGGGAAGGTATCTGCAAAGCCCTATCAATCCTACACACCCAGGTTATTGAGGCCAGCTATGTAGTTAATGCCTGCGTGGAGGGGTTTCACAGAATCCCAGAATGGTTTGGGTTGGAAGATCAAACTTTGGTTTGGAACTCAAAGATCATCTTGTTCCAATCCCCCTTCCGCTATGCCAGGTTGCTCCAAGCCCCATCCAACCCGGCCTTGGACATTTCCAGGGATGAAGCAGCCACAGCTTCTCACCAAGGCCTCACCACCCTCACAGGGAAGAATTTCTTCCCAATATCCCATCTATCCCTGCCCTCTGGCAGTTAAAGCCATTCCTGCTTCTCCTGTCACTCCATGTTGTTGTCCAAAGTCCGTCTCCAGCTCTCCTCCCCTTTAGGCACTGGAAGGGGCTCTAAAGTCTCCCTGGATCATTCTCTTCTCCAGGGCACCCTGGATTTCACAGCATCCACAGCCACTTGCTTCTAAAATGTATCCACAGAAACAGAAGTCAGTGCTCTGCATGGCATGAAAAACCAAACCAGGCAGGAAATTACCCCCGAAGTGGAGCTGCTGCAGGTCTCTGAATCAGCACTTACTCACTCAATGTCATCACTAAGCTGAGGACATCACTCGGGTATTAAGTTCATAATAGCAAAGTGACAGAGCACTGCTGACACCACCTTATTGACAAGGGACACGGAGCTTTACCCAGGGCTTTCGTGACAGCCACAGCCTGCAGGAAGAGGGCACGGGCAGAAGGAAAACGCTCGTGGGCAAATGGTTTGGGGTTCCCCCCAGTCAATAAACCCACTGGAGTCTCCTGACCCGGCCTGGTTGTCAGAGAACAAATTAAGAGCCCGATTCCTGCTTGCTGGGTGCTTCATGCGAAGTAACCAAGTCACTTCACGTGTGACCAACGGGATCACAGCCCAGTTTGCAGGATTAGACACACAGGGAGTGGGAATGCACCGAAGAAAAAGGTTTTCCCTTCTCTTCATGAGAAATTTATATTTGATGCCATGGAAGATGCAGCCTTTACTCGTGGGTTTCCATCCCTGGATACCAACAACCCTTCAGCTGATGTTCTGTTTCTTTCCTAAAATGGATTCCTTCCTGCCTGCCCCCCAAGCCAGAAAAAGTCCACTTTTCTGCTCAGCACTGAGTCCATCACGAGACACATAATTACCAAATCTATCAAAATTTGTATTTCCCCACTGCTAGAACAAGCTGTGATACCCAAAACCCTGGTAAGAAAATGTGGCTGTCATTAGTGGACACTGAATCTCCTTTTCAACGTCATTGCCTTCGAACTGAAGGATTAAGTCCCAAAAAGTTCTCCAAGGGTCTGCTTCAGCAAGTGGGGTGCTAATGGCATCGTTTTTATGTACTTTAATGTTATTTTGCCCCGTTATAAGTTGATGGTGGGTCAAAGTGTGCTTTTTGGGAGAAACAACCCAACCTTGTGGAGCCAAACCTGACAGGGCAGAGAAAAGGGGAAGACGCAGACCCAGAGAGGCTTTAGCTGGGTTTTGCTTTCCTGGCTCTGTTTCCATCCCAAAACAAGGGACCACACCACCAGAGAGGCAGGCTATGTGCTGCAACAGGACTTTTCCAAAATCACCCTTTTCAAATATTTTATTCTGATCTTCTTTTTAAGCTGGGGTCCCAAACCTTTAAATCAGAGGCAATTTTGTTTTCCTAGCTGTCAGCAATATTTTGGCTATTTTAAGAATGTAGGACAGGGTTAAGGATTAGTACCAGCATTTCTTTTCTGTGTATCAGAGCTGCTTAGCAGTAATTAATTAGGACATTGGGTTTTGTACTCTTGGTTCAGGTCATTTGCCTATGAGCAGCTCAAGCCTTTTACAAAGGCACGCTGCATATGTTTCTAGGTACCTTTTTGAGAGAAGATTTAAATTGGCCAGATGAATAATACTTTGCTACAAGTGTTTTGCCCTAGGCAAAAAAGGTTTTCTTCATATTATCATTGCCCGGAGCTGGAATCCTCAAGCTTGATGTGACTGGTGTTATACTGTCACATGGCAATGATGTAAGAACAGGAGCTCTCTGTGTCAGACAAATCTGGATTTAGGGGAATTATAGCAGATGTTGCAAAATGGCAACAGTTTAGCAAGTTCCTTTCATCCCTTGGTTGGGAGGCAGGTCCACAAAGTACACCCAGACAGAGAAGAATGTTATCTTTGATCCCTTTCACTCCGGGGCGAGGAGACTCCACCCGACGAGGGATGCAGCGAGGCTGGAAATAAAAATAAATTTACAGTAGCTTTTCGCTTGGCAGTATGGAAATTGGCCATTATTTATTCATGCTGTTTGCCCAGACATGTATAAAAGATTTTTATCCGGGGGTAGCGTGTATTGTGAGCTATAAACAGATTAGGGCACTCAATATTAAGATTAATGGCACGGAAAAACACTTGGAAATTTGTGTGTGGTTAGATTACAGGGAAGACTTGCAGCTCCTCTTCACCATGTGTGCATGGACAGTGGCACAGCCGGAGTGTCATGCCGAGGCTACGAGGAGGGAAGGAATATAATTGCCTCTGATAGAAAGATAAAAATGTTAAACATTGTAGGATATCACATCAATTTTATCTGTCATGTAGGATTTTTTTTTAATGAAAGAGACTGGAAATGTCTCTATTCACCTTCATTTGGACAAACAGCTCATTTATACCTACACAGAAACTGAACACATGATGACAACGTGACAGACCCTGTTTACGACACGAAAGCACCACCTGCAGTGAACAAAACAGGCCAGTGTAGGACAAGCAGTAATTCTTTTCATGAGTCTAAATCTGATTGGAATTCAGTCAGAATTTGCAGGACTTTTTCTTAAATTGGTTGGTTCATTAGAAATTAAAAAAAAAAAAAAATCCCTTCGGTGTCAGGCACAAAACCACCCCAGTCTTTGATTAGGTTTTATTAAAAAGTCCCTTTTCACCACCTGAAAGCAACATGGAGTGAGAGATGTATGGGACAGGCACGGCTGCTCACCCTGCACAACCTCTCACCCAGTGTCCTCACGGCCACAGCCACACTGCCCAAAGCCACCTTACCCTGAGCATCCTCAGGGTGCTGAATTTCCACCCCCAGAGGAGCTGAACCAGAGGGCTTCAGGCACACACCTGATAACAACTGGGGTTTTTATTGACACCTCACCTGCCTGGACACGCAGTGCTCATTTCTAAGAGTAGAAGTCCAGCTGGATTCAGCTCATGGGGGTATCTAGGGGCAAGCTCAAATCTGAATATTGGAGTCACGGCACTGCACTTCAGCTCACACACCAGCTTAAAATCTGAACTTTCATCTTCTTCATCTGAATCTGGCTCTTGCCCTGCGTGTGGTGTGCCATGTCTGATCCGTACAGGACACACTGATGGAGAGGGTGGTGTCAGAGTCCTGAGACGCTTTTCCTGTGGGAGTCTGCACTCATCTGAGCACCTCACATACGCGAGATGTCAGCAGGACACGGTTGCACCAGCACAGGGTGCCCACAGAAGCTGTGGCTGCCCCATCCCTGGAAATGTCCAAGGCCAGGTTGGACGGGGCTTGGAGGAACCTGGGCTAGTGGAAGGTGTCCCTGCCCAAGGCAAGGGGGTAGAACTGGATGGTCGTTAACGTCCCTTCCAACCCAAACCATTCTGTGATTCCTTGATTCTGTGACCAAGCTGGGAGACAGCTGTTGTGTTCACTGCTCACATTGGTGGCCTTTAGGTACCATCCTAGGGAAAGCATCCCCAAGCAGTTCTGCTCACAAGAGAACAGAAAGACCCTTCTTCACCTCATTTTGAATATTTCCAACCAGAGGAGACCTGCGGCAGCCAGGCCAAGCTGACCCCAGCATCCTCCTGTTTCTGTCTCTGAGCTGAGCTGTACCCAGGGCTGTCTTCTGCTCTTGATCCTTCACACCAAGGTGGCCTTTGTGGGGCAAGATCCTAACTTTTACCACTCCAAAGGAAATACCTGCTCCTGTCTGCCCACCAAACCCCTTGTGCAGGCAATTCTGCCCGTGGGGACTACCACAGAGCCCAGGCAAGCTGTAAAGCCATCTGTCAGGAGACCCTTGGGACAGCCTTACAGCACAGTACTGACCCCCTGCATCCTCCTGTAGGACCAAAACGCAACGAGGGAGAGGCTGCGATGAACATTTTGCCAAGCACAAAGCCAAAACCTTTAATTGTGGCCACCAAGCAGATCAATGCCACCATTACGGCGTGGCCAAAAACACACGCAACAGTCACAGCACAAAATTGGTCGCGCCACTCGCGGCCCCAGCCCTGTGTGCTGGGAATCAGAGGTGTTATAAGGAAAACATGGGATCAGCACACATTCCCATTCAAGATGCCTAATCTTGTCTACACTCAAAATGGCACCGGCTAAAATTGGTTTTCAATTGATTTAAGTTCACTGGCACAAAGCCCTGTGTAGACATTCTTAAATGGGTTTAAAAATGGCTTATCAATTTAGCTTAAGACACTTAGTAGCTAAACTAAGCTAAATCGGTATAAGCCAGGTTTAAATTGATTTATGATGTCCACAAAGAGTTTTGCACTGGTTTAACTAAATTGCTTTAAAAACACACCGCCACTTTAGCCTTCAAAAGTGAGTGCCTACGAGTGTAAGGATTTAGGGTAAATGTCTTTAAAAGTGCCTAAATATCTGAGGAGCTTATGCCCCTTTTCCCTAAACAGACTTAGGCTTTCCGAAATCAGAAACTGTCTTTTGTAACTGCTACTCCAAAAGTCTTCCCCCTCTGCTGCCTCTCCCAAAAAAGTGGGGGGAAAAGGGTCAGATTCTCCATGGAGTAAATTAGAGAGATATCTCCCATTTTACATCAGCTGGAGGAACGCCAGGCCCTGCCTCAAATTTTTAAAGGGAAAGCAAAATTAACTGAAACCCCAGGTTTGGGGTGGCTGGAGCTTTTTTTTTTTTTTTTTTTGGAGGGCGGACCAGTTTTTATTTTTCCTTTCCCTCCCTAGGTGTGGTAGGTCCCCGTATATACTGAAATAATCCCATCGCTGCTCGCAGCATCCCTGCACACCACAGTAACTCAGGCTTTTATGTTGACGTGCACAGTCACAGTTCGGAAGATATCTGAGTGCTCGTAGCCACATCTGTTGTTTTCTCTCTTAATGATTTGCAGTTAGCCAAAATAATAGAAAGCAGGCAGAGCTTTTTAATATTGGCTTGCTTGACATGAGCCTATCTCAGTCAAAATGTTTATTCTGCGGTGCTCCCGCTAGCTCTGGAAATTCATGTATCTATATGTATTTGCGTGTTTTGCTTGACTAGGCACAAATTATGCTCTCAACTGGAAATATCACAAGTGTAAATAATTTGGAGACATAAGTGTCTGAGCGAAACTCATGTAAAAGCTATTTGTTTTATGGATTTTGATCTCCAAAGTTTAAAATATGAGCAAACTTTTCATTAAGGGTTTTGCCATTTGTTTGAACACTCCTGTAGTAATTGGAAATGCAACAATTGTTTAAAAGTGGCATTGTCCATGAAAAGATTTAGTGAGGGATGAAGAAATTTCTTGAACCTAAAGACATAATCTGGTGATCCAATTCTCCCCACTGTGTCCATTCCCGTGAAACTCCATTTACTTTCTCCTATCCGTCACCAGCTCCCCCGCATCCCACCTAGCCAATCCTCTAGGTTTCCCACATTGTTTCCCCTTTTGTCTTTTCAGTCCAAACAGAAGAACAACAGACAAGGTTTCGAAGGGCAGGGAGCATCAGGGGCTGGAAGAGAATGGCTAAGATGAGGGTCAGAGTCCCAGCCCTACTGCCAACAGTTACTAGGGTTTGTGCTGCCTGGCTGGGCAGTGTTCAAAGACTTGCTGGGCTTTGTTCCACTGTGTAGGGATTAGGCCTGGCGGTCTGAGAATTTGCCTTCTAATTAAAAAGGATAAAAGATAGAAGTAGCATTAGACTAAAACATAGCAGTGATACTTCACAGGCTTTTTTTTCTTTTTTTTTTTTTTGTAGTCACAAGACAACGCACGAAGTTGTCAGGTTGTTTTATTTCTTTTGTTTTCTGTGCGTATGAAAAAAAAATCGTAATACAGAGAAGGGAGGGGAGGAGGAAAAGTTTTGAAACTCTTCCCAGCTGTTCCATATGGTGAGTGAAGGCTGAATTTCTGTGTGCACTGTGGCAATTTTGCTCACTGACTATTGCATTTATTGACAAGGATTACACCAGCTCCCTATCACGTCCTTTAATGCTGTACCAAAAGGTGAGGGAATTCCCCACGTCATCCTGGCCGAAAGAGACTACAGGAAACCTGAATTTCTTCTTCCACAACCTCTCCTTTTTTTCCCCCCTCTGCTTAGCCTCATTAGGGACACTCAAAACCAGCCACAAACCCTCCCCTCAAATTAACTGGGACATATTATTTTACCCGTGCAATGTGGAAAATGCCAGAGGCCACATCCAGATAGCCGATGCTTATAGCACCGCTTTAATTATCCTTAAAAAAACAAAAACCCTGCGTTCCGAGCAGGAAGGGGAGGCCAAATCCCCACAAGCTGTTACTCGTGTGAGTAATCCCGTCTCCTGCAAAAGCCCTATTCAGGGCAGCCGCCAAGAGCCAGCCCCACGCAGGACGGTGAGGACGGGCGTAAATCCAGGGTCTGCCAGCCCGACAAGGGCCGCTGGAAGAAATCCCTGCCATTTACAACTTGATCCGCCTTTAAAAACATCCTCCCGGGCTGTAGCCGGAGCAGGGGGAGCCGTGGTGTTTTGGGGCGGCTCTGCTGACTTCCCCGGACAACCCCCGGCACCCTCAGAGAGAAGCTGAGGTGAGCAGTTGCGTAAGGGCCGCTGATGAGATTATATTAATTACTTTTCAGAAGAAGGAAGAAAAGAGGAAAAAAAAAAGAAAAACAAAAAGAAAAGAGCGGGTAGGAGTTGGGTGGAAGACTTGAGAAGCTTTCAAAGCCGCCGAGCTCGAGTTGCAGGCAAGGATAAAGGAATGCCCTTTTGTTCCCACACATCTCTCCTTACGTCACAACGAGCCCAATTTCTTCTGAATTCTGGCTGACTTTGCATGTAGTAAATAATTTGGAAGAGACGACAGACCAAGCGAAAATGATTCACAGCAGAGAGTTGTTGCACTTCATCGTAGAGGATCCAAAGGGGAAAGCGTTGCTCACGGGAAAGCATTTTCATTCATTAAAATTTTTGCTTGAGTTTTCTTTCCTCTGAGCCAGTAAAGACCGTATTTGTTCTGTGCCATAACACGAGGAGAAAGAGGAAGACTTATAAACATTGCTTGGGCCAAAATGTTGTTGTCTTTAAATGAAATAAGCCTTGTTAGACTGCTGTGAGTTAGCTCGACAGCAACATTAATGTGGCAAATTATCCCACTGATTTAGGCAGGGTTCTTCATTGATTTTTGCATTAAAAAAATGGCTGTATGACCCTGCCCATGGTGGCTAACTTCTTAATATCAGGGCACCGGGAAAGGTTAGGAATGGACTTCTGCCCTTCCACTGAGTTTTAAGGACATGGAAATTTTATAAAACCCGCGTGCTGCTTTCTGGCTATCAGCGTTGGAAATGAGAGCTGCTCTTCTTTGCTGGATTTAGAAGCAAATAGATTCAACGTCCCCGCAGGACAATATTCCCAATTCCCTCCAGGCCTGCAGTCAGCTCCTTTCTGCCTCCATCCCAGAGAGACAGAGACAGGATCCGGCCACGCTTTGGTGCTGAAAAACCCTCTCGTATTGATTTATGTGCTTAACATCGTTTCAGAGAGGCCGAAGCAGAGGCAAAGGTCCCCCCCTCCCATTTTGTATTCCAGAGGACGGATGAGAACTGAGAGGAAATTCTCAGTTTGCCCCATGATGGGGGTCACCCAGAGGAGCCCCCCAGGCTTTTTTGGCTAGTTTTGTGGAGAGGAGCGGGGCTGAAAACCCCTTGGAGGAGAGATTCTCGGCCGCCACGCATCCAGACCTCCTCGTGCCTCCTCCTCCTCCTCCTCCTTCTCCTTCAGCACTGCTCCTTCTGCCGGGCTCAGCCCCAGTGACACGAACTGGGGGAAGGATCCTGTCATCCATTTTCCGTGTGGAAAATCATGCAAGGCATAAAGAGGAATATCATATTTTTTTAAAATAGGATATTGGAAGAAAGAAAAATCTCTTTCCACGGTGTGTTAAAAACACTGAGCGCTTTAGAGCTGGTTCTTCTTCAATACCCCAAGAGAGACACGAGCACGAGTGTTATTTCTCCCTCTTACTCTTCACTTGCTCACAGGAGGAAGGAGATGATCCGAGGGGGCTTTATATTTGCAAGAACATTCCCAATATTTGCATTACCCGTCAAGGAAAATATTTTTAAAGGCCAAACGAATATTCATTTATATTTATTTGCTTAATCTAATGATCTATTGTGATTCTCCCTTTCATCTATTCTTCCCTTGATGAGTGTGTGGCACTCCCATTAAGATTAATAGCGGTTTCACATGCACAGTCAGGGGAGATTAGACCCCTGCCCCGGCCTCCTGCCAGCCCCATGTATGTCTTTGGATTCAAGCTCCGAACCCTCATTGATGTCAGTGAAAGCACCATGTGTACAAAAAGGCCCAATCCTGCCCGGGGCTGAGCATCCTCCCCGCCAGCCCGGGCCTTCAGAAGCGACGGGGCACAGCTTCTCCCCAAACACATTTATTATGCTGCAAAGTCTGGGGCTGTCTGGGGAGCATATGTTTATGTGGGGTCACTGTTTCTGCAAGCACAAGGGGAGATTTTTATGACAGACCAGTCTAGAACAGCATATGGGGACCAGTGAGGGGTGCGCTGGAACCATTTCTTAGCGAAATAAACCACACAAAGTGTCCCTCCACACAAAGTTAACTCCACGTGCAGAAATTACATTTTGTGACCATTTCGATCCTTCCTGGGCATTCAACTCTGCCATCATACAGCCTGGCGCAGAGATGCACTTAAGCCACCCTGTTTTGAAAATTAGGTGTATTGTAAATCATGCTTCTTTACCAAGGCAGGGGCTGCTCCAAAGCCTTGGCAGGAGAGCCCTCCTGTCGCCTTCAGTGGGATTTGGAGCAAGGCCTTTCTTCCTGTGGCATGAGAAGCACTTCTGTCACAAGCTGGGATCCCAGTCCTGAGAGTAATCATGCCTTTGCGAGGCTAAAAGCCTCTGGATATTCCTGGTGCAAAAAGCTGCTCGCAGGTGTAAGGGTTTGTGACACCTGAGCAGACAAGGTGGATGTTGTGTGGTGGGTCTGATGTAAAAAAAAAAAAAAAAAAAAAAAAAAGCCGCATTTTTTTCTATTCCTTCCTGATGAATTTGTATCATCTCTTCATTTGCAGCCATTTACCAATATCCCCTATTCCATCCCCATCCCGACCTTGTCAGATTAAGTACAGCAGCTGCCTCACTACTTGTACCACTGAGGAATTTTTTTCCCTCTTATTTCCATGGTATTTCTGGGAAGAGGAAAAGAAGGATTTTCTAATTGCTAGTGCAGAAGGCTGAGCCACAGCCTCTGTGTGAGGAGTAATTTACTTGTAATTACAAACACAGCCTCGTGCCTCAGTTTCCCCAGGCACATCGTGTGTGCAGCGATACCTCTGGCTTTCCAGCGGCACCATAAAAAATGAAACATTTATAAGGCTTTTGGAGGCTGAAAGGCATTATGAGCCTTATAATGATGTTTTCAGACTACTTCCAATATCCAGCCAGCCTCTCTAATAGCAACAATTAGAATTATTAATTTCTACTGCCCTGAAGCGCTGGGAAATGCGAAGATCCAGCCTAAGCAATGCGAGCAAAGTCAGACATAAAGAGCGAGGAAGAGCCAGAAAGTGAGCAGGAGTCAGAGCATGGGAATCGCTCCACCATCTGTCCCCTCGGCTCGCTCAGAAGGCATCCCACAATTGGAGTAAAACTGAGGATATGACATATCTTCTGCATTGTATTCAGATTTCGTGGCAATGACCTCGTTACTGATTTGTGGGGCTTTTTCCACTTAGAGCTTCTGCACCTTTCATAGCACACAGCACGTGCAGGCTCTAAATCTGATATTTATGCCGTGCTGTCTATATCACAGTATCCATCCTATATTAGCATACCCTGGGTAGTCATGTCTTACCAATATTTACAGATATTTTTAATGTAAATATTTCGATTACTCCTATTTAAACATGACTGTAGCTGTTTACGGTATCAGGCACTAAATCTATTTGATTGATTAGATAGATATGAGTCAATGATGAATATGTATGTTTAGCAAATGCCTTCTTGCACATTTATATGGCAGCATCTCCTCTTTTGGCTTTTCTAGTAAGAAATAATAAGAATTTTAAAATATATTTAATTGAGGCAATTTATTGTCGTGGCTCATGGGATGCTTTAATAGGAGAAAATAACCCATAGAATTTCAGTTATTTCAAGAAAAACTCAAAAAGTGTATTTTAATCTCTCCAAGATCATCATCTTTGTTCTAGTACAAGTTCCTAAAAAGCCTGTGTTGTGATTTGCTTTTATTTTTCTTTTTTTGGCTTAAGCAATAGGCTTGAAAGTGGCAGCTCTGAAAGCAGATTTCTTTATCCAGGAGCCAGTTTGGAGAGCGTCCACACAGGCTGCTATTCTAAGGCCCCGTTCCGAAGACTGCCATCTCCACGATGGCACATGAGATGTAATTTAGTCTCTGTGTTAATTTAGCCCAGGGTCTCTCCTGAACAGAGAGGACCGGCCGTGCCAAATTGTGTTAAACTGGGGATGGCGCTTTTGTGATACGGACAACTGTCTACCAGGGATTGAGCTGAGACCACCAAACTACTTTCATTTAGATTCTCAATTTAGTCTTGAACCAAGGTCAGAAGGTAAATAGCCAGGGCTTTATCTTCCCAGCCAAGCCCCTGGTAGAGGGTCTCTTTGAAGTGGAGTGTGATCAGTGGCGGTTTCAGAACTAATGTCCAAGACAGTGATGTTTAATACATTCGCTTCCCTTTTACATCTGCTGGTACCATCGCAGGTTAATTTAAGTACAGTTTCCCACAAAGGAGTGTTCTCACCCAGCTGCGGTCTCAAAAACAAATCTGAAATTAACTCAAAATGCCCTCTTGACACTACCCTCTCCCCAAAGGAGATATGTATTTTTTTTTATCCCAACTGCTTTTAACGCCGCTGGCTTTGGGTCTGATCCTGCTTTTTTTGAAGTCAACGGCATCGTTCACACTCACTTCAGTGACTGAGGCACTTTGAAGCTGCTCCCAGCTTTGGCTAGTGTTTGTGGCTGCACATCCTCCAGGTGGTCAGAGGGAAGGAGATGTCCATTTCCAGGGACATTTTCTGCCATGACACACGGGGAGTGGTCTGGTGGCAGATCCCACTGCACAGGCAGGCTCTACACTCACCAGTCAAGCCAGTCAATCCATAAACCTTAAACACAGGGTCACATTTGTCTGACAATACAAATTTAAGAAGTCCTGTGACTTCCCTTCTCTGTTGCCCCATTCATATGGGGCTTTTTTAAGGTTCTGGATTCAAAATCCTGACCGTTCCTGCAACAATTATTCCCAGATTGGCTCCTTAATCCGGTTCACATCATTGCCCTGAAAGCAGTTCATAGAATCACTGAGGCTGGAAAAGCCCTCTGAGATCACTGAGTCCAACCATTAACCCAGCACTGCCAAACACACCATTAACCCCTGTCCCCAAGTGTCACATCCACACGGCTTTTAAATCCCTCCAGAAATGGTGACTCCACCACTGCCTTGGACACCCTGTGCTAATGCCTGACCACCCCTTCCCTGAAGAAATAGTCCCTGATGTCCAATCTAAACTTCCCCTGGCACAGCCTGAGGAGATTTCCCCTTGTCCTCTCCTTGGTTTCCTGGGAGCAGAACCCGAGCCCCGCCCTGGCTGCACCCAAGGAGTTGTGCAGAGCCAGAAGGTCCCCCCTGAGCCTCCTTTCCTCCAGTCTGAGCCCCTTTCCCAGCTCTCTCAGCTGCTCCTGGTGCTCCAGACCCTTCCCCAGCTCCATACCCTTCCCTGGACATGCTCCAGCACTATTTTTGGGCCAGCAAAGGGGATTGTCACTGCCCTGGTCCCACTGGCTCCACAAGCATGTTGCTGTGTGGGCCACAGTGAATAGTTGAGTGCAAGGAGAAGATGGCCACCAAAGACCTGATCTCTTCCAAACATGCCCCAAAACTCCCAGAGGTTGATTCTCCTTCCCAGCCATGTGCCACCGTGGCCACACTTCATGCAGTTACTCAACACAGAGCTGTTGGTGGCCTCTTGCACCTGATGTGTGGTCTGGGAGGCCTCTGGGCACCTCCGAAAACAGAGGTTTCATATCCTTCCCTGACACCAAAACCCCTGTAGGGTTATTTTCGTGCTAATAAAAATGTCCCAGAGGTAACCATCCCGTGGTGGTCTGCTTCTAGCCAGAGCTAATCTGATCTGTCTCACCTTGGGTGGGTTCCCCACATCAGCATCCCCAGGTGTAGGATCAGGGCTTGCATGAAAGGGAAGGGAATTGGTACCATTTCGCCTTTAGTATTGATGTTTTTTTCTGCTCAGGACTGCCAGTGAAATGGATTTGTATCAAAATATCCCTTTTCATCAAAGCTTACAATTAAATGCACCCCAAAAAATCTTTCTTTTCGTGCCACGATTTCTTGATTAAAACAGAGCCAGGCTTCACCTGACTGAGTCTGGAGTTTTATGGTTAGCCAAGAAGTAGACTAGAAAGCAAATAAAGCCCTGCAGACTCCAACTACTGTGCCCAGGCACAGGCCCTGCAGCACCCTCCATCCCCTGCACCCCAGTACTGACAGGCAACTCCTGACATCTCAGCTGTGACATTTTGCAGCAGTTAAGCATAGCTTGAAGAATTATGTTTGCTTTCCCTTAGTAATACTGGTGAATGTACGGGACGGATAAAGCAGTTTTCTTGGACGTGCGGGCACATCCAAAACCCACATAATCTTGCAATATAGGGTGAAACTACAGAAAAACAAGGCTGGAAAGGACATCAAGAAGTCACCTATCCATTCCTTTGCCCCAGGACTGGGTCACCTATATTTTTGAGGTTGAAGTTTGTCTAGCATGCAGCTAAAAGCCTTCACTGCCCCTCCAGGCAGTCTGTCCCAGTGCTGCTGTTTCTCCTCATGGGAAGTGTTTCTTAACCTCTAAGCTGAACCTTGGGGCTTCACCCAATGCCCTTTCCTTCTTGCCCTAACCTCTAGGACGTGAAGGACAGACTCAGCCCCCTCACAGCAGCTTTGTACACGTTTGACAGCTCCTGTCACCTCTCCCTTCGTGGCTCCCTGCTCCAAATTCACCAAGACTTTTGCAGTTCTGATCCTCTGCTTTGGTGTAGCCTCCCCAGACTGGTGTGACCTGTAACCACTCCCTCTTCCACCGGGCAGAACAAGGGCAGATTCCTGAAGGCCTCCACGAAGAACAATCGTCTTTTCACAGAATTGGTAAGGTTGGAAAAGCCCTCCAAAATCATCGAGTCCAAGTGTTAATTACAGTGGTGGCTTTTTGACATTGATTACAGATAACTTAGTTTCGGTGAAGTTATCCAGCCATATCATATCCAAATCATAGTGTTTTCTTTTAAAAATTGTTAATATGTTTTGAAATCATCTATTCTTGACAAATTTCTGTTGACTGTCATTGAGGTATCACATTTTATTTATATTCTATATTATCAGTAGTCCCACCCTGTGGTTTAGGCATTTCAGAGAAGACATCCCTGCTAAAAAATGTCTGACCCCAGTCACAGAAGACATTCCTGAAACTAGTAGAAAATAAATCCAAAGGAAGAGTGATCCATTGCCATTAGGCTTCAAAATAAATGGCACATATTTCAGTCTAGGCTGTGCCAGTCCTGTCTGCTGTGGTCTAGCAAAAGTCAGCAGCTTCTGGGGAAGATTTGTCCTTTTCCTTGGATCCCTAAAACAGGAGCATGTGATGCTGCTCAGCAGCTGGGGGAAGCACTCCCTCGCTCAGGTTCTCTGAAAGTCTCTGCTTCTACCCAATAACTACACCAGGAGCTTAAGTTAGTGCCTAAATTAGATAGTGTGCATACAGCCTGCAACTTCCCTGGTGGGAATTCCCCATCTGTAAAAAAGAAAGCAATTTCTACCTAACAGTGGGCTATGAGGGAAGAATGAATAAGCTAAAGAAGATGAGGCACTCCAATAAACAGTCGAACACTGTACAGGGCTGTGCCGGGTCACTGCTCTCCAGCTGGAGGCAGCCGTCCCACAGACCCCTCAGCACACTGGGATAACGTGTTTGACCAGACCCTTGACCACCCAACTACCCCTCTTCTTGAGGTGTCAAGGTTTGTCACATCTCGTAGCTGTTTTCAGCTGAAAGATCAATTTTGAAGTTGTGACACGTCCACACTGGGAGCGTGGAACCACCTGCAACGGCTTCATGCCTTAAACCCAGCAGAGGAAGGAGAAGTCTGTGAAATACAGTTTATTAACACAGCTGAAGTACTTCCACAGACCCTCTAAACCACCTAAATAAATTTGGAATATATGGCTTTTACTTCACTGATCATTAGAAGCTCCTTGGCTAGGTGGTGTTGGAGATGACAAGAAATGGGACCATCAGGGCCTGGCTGGAAGATGAATAATGGGATCCAGTATCGGAAGAAGTGAATTCAGACTCACTGAGCTGCTTTAGCCTCTCTAAATTTCCTCCTGAATAGCTCAAGGCCCTCAAAGGCATCAGACCACAGGCTTAGGATCTGGGATGGGAAAGGTCCATTGAGATAAAGAGGAAATTCACAGAATCATAGAATGGCTTGGATTGGAAGGGTTCTTAAAGATCATCTTGTTCCAACTCCCTGCCAGGGGTAAGGACACCTTCCACTAGGCCAGGTTGCTCAGATTGGGATGTAATTAATGACCAGAACAAATGACCAAGTGCTGCAGTGGAGTCTCCACTGCTGGAGATTTCAGTCTCCAGACTGGACATTTTTCCAAGTGAGATTCTCCAATCCAAACACGTATTAATCCACAGACATCCTCCGGACTGCATTAAATAGCAGGACAGATTAAACAAACACAGTTGTCCCTCTGACTTTCAAATCTGTGACTCCCTTTCTACCCAGATACCACAGAGCCTCGCTCACCCAATGAGTAACACCAACCTAACAGAGGCATAAAGATAATTTTCCTCAAAATTCCTCAGAATTTTGCTGCAATTAGCAGCACATAGACAACCTTGTGCCTCTGCATCCATGGGAGGCATATGAAAATTTGATTCCACTAAGCCTAGAACTTGAGACAAAGTCCTTCCATGCATCTGTGCCTACCAGTTCAAAGCACAGCCTTCTGATGGCATTCTCAAACCAGATTAGGCATTTTGGCTGCCTGTAGCAAAAAGAGAGTGAAACACGATCCAAAATAGCTGTGCTGTTGTGTGGACAGTTGTCCACCTTGCCTGGGAGGGGATGTCTGCCTGTTAGGAAAGGCTTGACACCCTCCTCTGATCTCAGAAGACACCATATCTCTCTCATGGCCTCTGAGACCCACACATCCTTTTTATAGCCAAGGAAAAGTGGATCAAGGTTCATGAATCTGAGTTCAAAAGATGGCAGCAATGAACATATAAACTGGGTATCCTGGTGTTTATAAAGCATGAGCTGTGCTTTCCTCATCAGACTGAGCATCTCCTAACTGGGGATCTTCACCCTCCTCCTGTGGGAAGGGGTCAGTGGGCAGAGGGGATGGCAGAAACCTCCCTGTAAGGAAATCCATCAGGTCCATCAGGTGATGATGGTGGCAGGAGTCTGAGTGAGGACGTGGTGGCTTCCTGCCACGGGAATTTGCCCCACCATTGATCTGATAGCAGAGCTGATGTGAAATTCTGCAAGTGCTTTGTGTTAAGCAGGAACATCCATCCACACCCAAGATCTGCCCTTAAATTTCAGTGCAGATGAACACGGACCAAGTCAGAGCCAAGCAAACATGGCTTTACCAGTTCAAATCCAGCACAAACTGAAAAAAAAGGCATGGTTCTTACTCAGCAACAGACTGACCCAAACCCCTGCAACCACCACAGCTCCCAAAAATATTGCTGCTAAGTCCAAACTGTGAAATTGGGAGTTGGCCCTCGACCAAGTCAGCATCTTGGCTGGGCTGAAAAAAGCCACCAAATAGACACTGAGAAATGAATAGTCTGCTCCCCTTCTACAGAAATCTTTTCCAAGGACTCAATCATGTGCCCCAGCTTTTCAAACCTTTACCACATGCCATAAAATAATACACACAGACACACAGACACATATTTAAAAAAAAATAAATCAATGAACAGTGTCACAAAACCTAAAGGACTTTTATAAATACTACACAGGAATTTGTACAGATTAATATTTGGAAGAAAGGGTAGACTCAGAGTAAAGTACTTGAACCTAACCATCCTCACCACCTCCCTCAAAAAATTCAGCCCTCACATAATTCTTCCTCTCCCTTCCCCATTCTGACTGCCCTCTCTCTCCACCCACCAGGAAAAAATCGGAAATCCCATAAAAGTTAACAGCCTGAAGTTGCAGTATAAGTCCTGTTAGGCAGCCAGTTCCCTTTCAAAACACAGACACACACAAAGGAAGCCCTGGGAATTTCTTTGGAAATGCAGCGGCGCTGGCGCCGTGTGTTTACTGGGATGTAAAGATACAGCAGAATTAAGGTACATCCAGGCAATTTTTCAAGCGTGCCTGGAAGAGATGGTAGGGATTTCTCTCAACAGTGTTCAATTCAAATCTGAGGCACAAGGTTTGGTGAAAAGGATTGCTATTTTTAATATCCACAGTTTCCTTGCGCGATTCCAGCTCTCTAAGACCCTAAGACCTTTAAATTCCATCTAGTGTCTATCACATGCCATTGAATTGGCATGTTTGCAAATTGCATGCAGTGAGATCCTTCCATACCAGCAGCTCTGTCTCAGATTCCCCACCATCCCTGCCAAACTAGTATTGCCTGCACATTTTTTTCATCTTTTCATTGAGTTCTGTGTGTCAGCCAACACATTCTTTACAACAGGCTTCAGTAGGCATGGTAACTGGTTCCTGGTTGCAAGCTGCCTTATGCATTTGCTCCTGTTTCTTTCTGGATAATTTCCCCCCGCCCCGCTCCTTCTTCTTAGGTGAGGACTTAAAGCGCGTGTAGCGTTATCTGTTCCATCTGTTGTGTCTGTGATAAATAGCTGAGGTATAATAAAAAGTCCTAATTGAGGTAGTGATGCGGTGAATAAGCAAAGCCGGTTCGTCGGGACTGTGAATCTGGACGGCTGAGAGCTGCAGGTACCTCGGAGCTGCTCAGCCTGACTCTGCTATGTTGACTTTGTCTAATTGCAGGGGAGGAGCTAGAAAAGCAGTGAAGGGCAGTGGCACACACAGCAGGAGAGCTGAAAAATACTGGCATAACCACGCAGAGCTAAACAAACTGACTGACAAAGCTCTTGGCATATTATTAAAAAATCTGGCAAAATGCTCATCTCTTGACAAAAATGTAGAAAGACTAGTAATGCAGAACTTTATCCCATGTTGGATTTTAAAGTGGCTAATGCCAAGTTGTCTGTCAAAATTAATAGGGCATTGCTTCTTCTTATAGAATAGGAAAAAGAGAAGGATCGCGCATACATTTTATTCATTTATTCATCTCTAACAAAAATGATGTATCTGCTAAAAATTTATTTAGGGAGGGCTTTGGTAGATGCTAATCCCAAAAAAGCAATACTCAAGGAGTGATGCTAGCTTACACTTACTGGGGTTAAAGGATAAAAACCTCCCAGTAATAGCAGAAAAAGGCTGCTATCATCTCAAACCCATCACGAGCAAGTTTCAGCCCAGAGACACCGTTACCCATCGACATCTCTGCCCAGATGCATTTTTTCCTTTCTGCTGATTTTCATTTAAATCTGAAAGTTTCATTTTAAAATGTGCCATTTCAGTGGAATCTCCACAGGACCTCCACAGGCACTAACACATAAACAGATTTGTTTACCATAATCAGCCATAGTTAAATTTACTCTGCTTTAGTGCCTGCAAGAGATTTTTGACTCTTTTACCTGTGGATACCTGACACCTGAGCTACATCTCCCAGAATATTCTCTGATATTCATGATTCATGATGATATTCATATACCTGGGGTTTTTTAGGAGAACTTGCACAAACTTTCTCTGCTCCACTGTACAAGCCTACCCATACAGTCGAAAAGAAAAGGGAAGAAATTTGCTTAAGCTGCTTTACTGTCTTTCAAATGACTAATC
>VYZQ01032820.1:1480-17768 GCA_013400655.1 Mystacornis crossleyi | reverse complement strand
AGGCCACCACTGATCCATGTCCCCAAGTGCCACATCCACACGGCTTCTAAATCCCTCCAGGGATGGGGACTCCACCACTCTCCTGGCCAGCTGTGTCAGGGCTGGACAACCATTTTGGTGAAGATATTTTCCTTCATGTCCAATCTAAACCTCCCCTGGGCACAGCTTGGGGTGGTTTCCTCTCATTGTGTCCCTTGTTCCCTGGGAGCAGAGCCCGAACCCCCCTGGCTGCACCCAGGGAGTTGTGGAGAGCCAGAAGGCTCCCCTGAGCCTCCTTTTCTCCAGGCTGAGCCCCTTTCCCAGCTCCCTCAGCCTCTCCTCCCCAGACTGAAACATCCCACCCACATCTCCTGAGCACCATCATGAGGAGGAGGAGGAGGAGGAGGAAGGGGAAAAAGAGGGCTCTCTAATAGACTTTCTGTGCTGTTTATGTCAGCTGTGAATACCAGGGGTCTGGCCAGGAGCCTCTGCCCTGCACAAGTGCCAAAATACAAATAATCTGTGTGCAAGGAGCAAAGCAGGTTCACCAATCTCCTGTTCAGTGGAGAGCAGCCCTGGCCTGCCCAGGACTGAAGGCCCAAGGCAAAAGCTGATGCTGTGATCCTCTGCTTAACAGATGGATGGTGACACGCTGGAACAGATTATCTGGTGAGACGGTGCAATTTCCAGCACTGGAGGTCTCGGAGGTATCTTCCAGCCCTATTGCTCAATGAATCTATAATTCATCATTTCATGAGAGAGTCAAGACACTCCCTCAACTCTCAAAACAGCATGCAAAGGACAAATTGCTCTTTTTGCATCTCTTCCCCCTAAGCAGAAGGAAAAATAAAGCGTGGGATGGGAATTCAGAGAGAAAGGAGGAGAGTTCAGCATCTCCCCACAGCTCTATTCTGGCCAGGCTATAGAACTTTGTACATGTTTATTCATATTTTTTTAAAAAGCATGTGAAAATATAATTTTTCTCTTCTTTCCTTTGACCCTTCTGATATCTTCTTCACAGCAGAAGATTAAGTTCAATTTCAAGAATCCATTGGAGAAGAAATGCATGTAGAATTGAAAAAGAAGCATTTTATCATTAAAAGAAGACATCCCAGGGTGTGTTAGGGGATACCAGCAGAGAGAGACTGTTTTGTTGGGACCTCAGACCTCATCCTCCTTGAATTTCCATCTCTGTCTGACACACTTGAAAAAAGCAGTTAATTCAAAGAGTTTATTTCAGGTCAGTATTATTGTTAAATGCATTTCTATAACAGGCAGGATTTGAGGGACAGGATTATGAATTATCTGAACTTCAAGGTATTTATTTTAACTGTAAATGACCTTCCTGACCTTTTCTCATTCTCATCCATCAGTGTCCTGGACTTCACCATTTAAAGCCAAATCTAACACCACCTAAAGTCCAAAGCAGCACGATCCTCTTGTATAACAACATTTGCAAACTGTCAAATAAAATAAATATTTCATTAATCCTCTGACACCCCATCCCATTATTTCCCTGATGTGGAAAGATAGAAGCAAAAGCTAAGTATATCATCCCAGCTTTCTGTGGGCATTTATTTACGTCTCACAGTTGTATCCCAGCACTGTGTAGGTCAGAGACATTTCAGTCCCTGCTCGCCAGATCTGCAAAGTCTGGTCAAAATCAAGACAAAGCCAATCTTGGGTTCGCTGCTGTCCTGGTTCTGGCCAGGACAGGATTAATTTTTGGCAGGACAGGAGGGGCATGGCCAGGACCCAGTGGCTATTTTATTCCGACTCATGTCATTGACAGGGCCAGGGGAAAGACTCTCTTCCAAGGAGAACAAGCTCTCTCTCATGGCAGAGGAAACTGTCCAGTATTGTTTATTATCAGGGGGATTTCCGTGTGAATCCTGTCTTTTCTTGTACCCTCTTCCACCATTATTGTTGCTGTTACTGTTTTTCTTATCTCATTGCTGCTTCCAGTAAATTGCTCTTACCTCAACCCATGATTTTTGGTTTTGTATTTCCAATTCTCCTCCCCATCCTGCTGCAGTGGAGAGAGAGAGCGTGAGAGAGCGGGGTGTGGTTTAGAGGGTGGGGGCACAGAATTAGGGAGTACCATTCCTAAACCACTACAGCTGCATGGCCCCATCCACTGGTCAGCCACTTGCAAGGAGTGGGGCATTTCCAGAACAAAAATTTTGCATTATAAAGTCCATATATTTTATGTCAACTTCGGTGTTTTTACCTTAGAGGGAATAAGAAGAGAAAACAGCACCGGGACACTCAAGGAACAGTGAGGCAAGAATCACAGCATTGCACACATAGAACTGGAAAGGGGAAGCTGTGGCTGGTGTCCCTGCCTGGGGCATGGGGTTGGAACTGGATGGTCTTTAAGGTCCCTTCCAGCCCAAACCATTCTGGGATTCTACAAAGTGCGCTGAATCTCTCTGGCTGTGTGGGTTGCTTTGCCTGTCATCCATACGGAACTATTTGTAGGACGTGGGAACTGCTTCAGGAAAGAGGATTCATCTGGCACCCCCAAGGACAAAGTGAGAAAGGTTCTTCAGCACTCAGCACACACAGAAGCTTTGCCATTTATATATAATGGTTATGTGACATTCCCTGATCTTAAAATAACAAAGCGTTTTAATCGCCGAGACTTTGACCTTTTGGTCAAGTGGAACACTTGCTATTTAATTTCTTTACTTTTCATACAACACGTTAGATCGTCCCTGTAAAGCAACTCAGGAGACTGCTCAGCAGAGAAGAGCAGGGTTTGTGGTAAAGGCAGCCACAAAAGGTTCAGCTCATGTCTCTGTACAGCCATCCCGGATGGATTCAGAAGATTTGCTCACGCTTTGACCCATCTGACCCAGTTTTAGTTGTCCAAGCAAGATCTCTGCAATTTCTGAGAAGTCAGCAGCCAGGAAGGAGCACATCCACAGGATAAGTCAGCCTATCCAGGGCCTGAAACACATTTTACAGATGTCTTTCTCCAGTTTCTTGTTTGAAGTGGTCTATTGGGACTCTGTGTGAAGAAAATTTGCTGCTTTGGTCACGTGCCTGAAGATTTGTGAGGTTTTTAAAATCTTCCAGCTAGGAATATCCAAACGGCATCAAGTAATCAGATTTTCAGGACCAAAAGCAGGAACAAGACCAAGACAACTGATATCTTTAGAAGGCTGTCAAGAGAAAAGCCTTCCTGCCAGACATTCACCCATACCTGCCAGAGCACTGATTAAGTTCAAAACTGATTGATAGGACAAGGAGGAATGGCTTCAAACTGACACAGAGTGGGTTCACATGGGATATTGGAAAGGAATTCTTCCCTGTGAGGGTGGTGAGGCCCTGGCACAGGGTGCCCAGAGAAGCTGTGGCTGCCCCATCCCTGGGAGTGTTCAAGGCCAGGTTGGATGGGGCTTGGAGCAACCTGGGATAGGAGAAGGTGTCCCATGACAGGGGACTTGCAATTAGATGGTCTTTGATGTCCCTGCCAACTAAAACCTTCTGGGATTCTATGATCCGTAAGTAGAGTGGAGCAGGCGCACCCTGACCTCCCTTCAAGCCCCATCTCCATGATTTGATAAGTACATCTAGGTGGACTAAAAGAAGGCACAGATTCCCACCGTGCAGATGTGAACATTCATCCTGTCCCATGGAGCCCAGTGTGTTTTGTGAAGGGGCTGAGCTCCCCTCACCTCAAATCCGCAACAGCCCAGTCACCTAAAAAGGCACTAAAACCCCATGAATATAAATGCAGTGAAGACAATGTTGATGTTCCTCACTCCGGTCTCTTTTTAAGCAGTTTTATTACAAACTTCTACCCCATCCTTCCTTCCCCCGTGGACACTCAGCACAGCTGGGAAACCATGGGACCTGCTCCTGGTGGGAAGTCTGTCCATTTTCCTCACAGCCAAGAACGGAGAATGGGAAGGCAGCATGACTCAGGACTTATGGAAAAAAAAAACCAACAAAATCCAACCAATGTCTGCTCCTCAACTTTGAGCCTTCCTCTCTTCACCCCTCCTTTTCATGGGGCTCTCATTGCAAGCTGATCATGTTCCCAAATACCACAGGTCATCATCTTCCCACAGCCTCAGGAGCTGCAACCTGCTGAGGCTGCAGTGGCAGAAGGCAGCTCCTCCCCTCTTTGTGGTTTACAGCTCATTTTTTAGCATTTTCCAGAGTGGCAGAGGCGCTCAGACTGGGTGTTACCACCACACGCATTTTCATTTCTCCATGCCAGTGGTGGTTCTCAGTTGTGTAAGCGCCAAGCTCAAATTCAACCTGCCTTGCTCTTTCCTACTCTGCCCTTTTGGGGTGACTTGTGAGGAACTGGGATGCATTTGTAGCTCTGTGTTAAAATCTAACTACCCAGCAGAGACTGCCAAATTTCAGCCCACAGCAAATTCTTACAACCGAGCTGTAACCCTTCAAAACAGAGACTGCTAACATATGGTTGTGTCAGTGGGAGCTTCTGTAATGCAATTTATTGTTGTGTAGGTTCTTTCAAGCTACTACACATGAAAGGTGAGGGGAACATTTACTCTTCGATGGGAGTTTAATCTTAGATTTACCTCATTTGAAACAAAACCCTCATTTGCATCTCTAATACATAAGCAATCACCTGTAAAGAGTGCTTGTGAATAGAGACATTTCTTGACTGTCATCAGGCCTTTGCTCCTGGCTGGCGGTTTTGCCTGAGAAAATGCAGCAGAATTCAGTCTTCTTCCAGACAGTGTGCACAAACACCCACTGATATCACTAGAGAATAGTGATAAATAGAGGAAAGGGCTCTCATGAAGTGGAACAGATATTCACAGCTAACACAGGGCTCGCACAAGGTTCGTTCTGTTGCATGCATATATAATATATAATTTAATTCCTCCATGCTTTGCCTTCCGTGCCCTTTTTATATCTAAGCGTTACAGTGTATGGTTAAGGCTTCAAACAGAAATAATCTCCTGTTGAAGTGAAAGTGCTTGATCCTGTACAAGCAATAAAAGATAAAGCAGCTCCATACCACGGTGAAGGGTTCTCCCTCCCCAGGCCCCTCACCGTCACAGTGTCAGCAAAGGGACACCCAGTGGGACACGATCCTTCCTCATGGCCCACCCCGTCACAACCCAGTTGGCACCACGAGCTGGTGGACATCACAAAGCACCCTTCCTTGAGGGGCATGCAGAGTTTGGGAGCTGGGGATGTTTAAAAACAGGGCCCTTCCCTTGATTTAGTCTGGGCCTAGCAACTTGAAAAGCCTTCCAGACCCATCTGAGTATTTGTGCAATGCCCAGCTTCGTGCCTGGCCACAGTCCTAGGATTTTTCCTATAGGAGAAGAACTGACCGGCTACAACTTCCAGATTTTTTTCCTTTTTCCCCCCACCCCCTTGTTTAACTCCTACCTACGAAGACATAACACTGAGTAATCACTGACCAGGCCGTAATTCAAGAACATGACCTCAATCTCCAACCTGCCACTGCCTCCAGCTGAACTCCTCAGTCTGAGTGCAGTATGGAAGTACCAAAAATACATCAGCTTTGGGAAGGGCTAGTTCTAAAGCCCTGTGTTCCGCTTGAGTGTTTCTGAGTTGAGACACAGTTTCCAGAAAACACTATGGATAAGTCTTTTTTTTTTCCCTCCAGAACAGTTAATTTAACTTGAAATTCCAGATGGGCTAACACATTGGAAGATGGCTTGGCTATTCTCTGGCTGTGAAGTGGGACATGCAGAAGAACATGGATTATAGATTAAAGACTAGCAAATAGGGGAAAATAGGACATTTTAAATAACTCGAAGAGATGGAGATGGTCAGGTTTTCTTTCTATCATGCGATAACTCTGAAGCCTTTCAATTGCCTCTATCCACCATTCATCATTGTTAATTTTCAGAGCTGATCCTTTTAGCAATATTTCCTATCCAATATCTATACCAGGAATCTTCATGTGACTTCTGAATATCAAATCACCAGGAGACCCAGCTCCAGCTTCTGCACAGAGGCTTTTTGAAAGGGGCACCAACTCTCTCCTGTATCACACATGACCTTCTCCAGCTGAAGTCATGAGATATCAAAAATTGGTCTTCTTTTCCAGTAGTTTCCTTTGCTGTACTCTGACTCCCAAGCCATGAGTGCCCTGGTTACTCTAAAAGTCATGCACACATGTCTTCTGCCAGCATGGTGTCATGTCTTCTGTCAGTGTGTTATTTAGTACTCAGTGTTCCCATTATCTTCAAACTGGCTCTGGATTGGTTCCAAAAATTGCAATGTTACTCATGAAAACTTTGGGGGAGGTTTCCAGTCTGTTTGAGCAAGGGGTTGGAACAATGCAGGGTTTGGCAGGGGGAAGGCGTGGGGATTGGGGTTTGGGGGGGAAGGACGTGGGGAGTTCGTATCTGTGTGTGCCAATTACCAGTCTGAGAGTCCGTGTTAGTTTGTCTGGATGAAAGGAATTCTGTGTGATGAGGAAAATGTGAAGCACTGATATGTGGAAGGAGGGAAATTGCTCTCCTAGACAGCAATCATCAGGAGAACTCCCAGCCAGGTTGAGTCCCTTCTGTACTTTGATTATTTACCAATTTATTGCCTTGTCTGCTTTTCCAAACAAACAAATAAACAGAGCAGAAACCTGAAACGTGTCTCTATTGGGCTCCAAGATGAGACATCAGCAAAACTTTCATAAATTATAATTCTGAGGAGCTAATTTGGCTATTTCTTTGTCTCCCCAAATGCTGTGACTCTAAATCAGTGCAAGAGCTGCCCTCTCTGGATGGCTCTGTTTTACTATTACCAGAATTATTCAAGCATATTAGCAGACTTCTAGCCAAGAATACCTTGTGGTCTGATGTAAAGTCTTGTTTTCCTTGATTAAGTCTCCATTTCTTGTATTTGTTAGAACAAACAAGCAATTGAATATTTTATTAGGAAGAATATGATTTATTTTTGCTAGTTAATATATTTGCTCCATGACAGAGCCTCAGGGGATGAATATTTTTCTTTGTTGACAGCCCTAAAGGGATGAAACTTGCAGAGTGTGTTCTCAGTCTGTTCTATCTGTCTGCAAGTGGTGGGTTTTGCAGCACAGAGCAAATTTTTCACATGCTAAGAGAACTTTTGCTATGAAAAGAAATTCTACATCATTTTCACCCTTCTGTTTAGGGATTGTGGGGTTTTTATGTGTCTCTTTATGCCAGAATTCAGGTACTTATTCACTCAGGACTTGCTTCTGAGCAAAGGCCATCCCAAATAAAAAAATGTAGTCCCAAACTTCTCTAAACCCTGAGTTTACACACTTCAGCTCCCTGCTATCTCTGAAATCAGATCTGCATCCAACATGCACCGCTCCTGCTTGTCTTTTCTTCCCAGGAATGACACTATGAGGAAAGAGGCAGCGTATTTAACAAAGCTGTTATGCAGTTTACTGATTGTGATTATTCAAGGCAAATGCTTTGAAGTAACAGCTTAGTGCAGAGTGACAGTAAACAAGATATAGAGATACAGCTAGATGAGAAGAAAAATAAATGGCAATTAGGATTGATATCCTAGGTGTGGGAAATGCTGGTAAGACCTCAAACTCCAGCAATGACACTCTGCATTCGTGTTGCCACTGCCCCACAAGATCTCCAGGACGGATCCCAAAAGGCAGTTTGGCAGCTCTGAACCCATAAACACCAGGTGAACGTCAGCCCGGCTGCTGTACAACCAGGGAAACGAGGAACAAAGGAAGGGGAGCCCTGGTTACACCTCCTGTGCAAATGCTTGGGGTTGTCCTGGCCTGTGTCAGCAACGTGTGGCCAGAGGGACCAGGGCAGGGACTGTCCCCTGTGCTGGGCACTGCTGCGGCACCTCCTGTCCTGGAGGCAGTTTTGCGTCCCTCCCAACAAGAAAGGCATTGAGGGGCTGGAGCATCTCCAGGGAAGGGAATGGAGCTGGGGAAGGCTCTGGAGCACCAAGAGGGGCTGAGGGAGCTGGGAAAGGGGCTCAGTCTGGAGAAAAGGAGGCTCAGGGGGGACCTTGTGGCTCTGCACAACTCCCTGACAGGAGGGGGCAGCCAGGTGGGATTCAGGCTCTGCTCCCGGGGAACAGGGATGGGATGAGAGGAAATCACCTCAGGTTGTGCCAGGGTAGCTATAGATTGTATATTAAGAAAAATTTCTTCACCAGAAGGGTTGTCAGTCGTCAGAACAGGCTGCCCAGGGCAGTGGTGGAGTTGCCATCCCTAGAGGGATTTATGAAAGAGGTGTGCATGTGGCACTTGGGGACACGGGTTACTGGTGGCCTTGGCAGAGCTGGGGGAATGGTTGGACTCGGACATCTTAGAGGGCTTTTCTAACCTAAACTATTATGAGATTCTAGTCCCTAAACCCCTTCAACAACATTTAAGTTCCGGGCAATGATAAGGAATTCAGACCAGCTCTCGACCTCCAGCACAGTGAATGCAGAGGAGTTGGGCACTGTCCTCAGACAGGACATCATAAGGATATTTTCTAAATTGTGTCTTCCTTTCCCTATTCCTAGCACTGGGAACTAAGGGCTGGCTGTTTCACACTGCCTTGGTGACAAAGCGTGTCTGTGCAAACACTGGCCTGGCTGAGGAGTTCCCATCCACTCTCGTGGAATCATTAGGACCTTTAGGATCCTTTAGGATCCTCCCGTTCCAAGCCCCTGCCATGGGCAGGGACGCCTTTTGCTATCCCAGGCTGCTCCAGGCCCTGTCCAACCTGGCCTTGGACACTTCCAGGGATGGGGCAGCCACAGCTTCTCTGGGCACCCTGTGCCAAGGCCTCCCCACCCTCACAGAGAAGAATTTCTTCCCAATATCCCATCTAATCCTGCCCTCTGTCACTTTGAAGCCATTCCTCCCTGTCCTGTCACTCCATGCCATTGCCCAAAGTCCCTCTCCAGCTCCCCTAGGTCCTCTACACAGAACCTTGGGTTTTTGCTTCAAGTTTCTGAATATTCTTAACCCACTAAAATTATGTATGTTTTCTTCTCATCCAGAACCCTCTTTCTCCTGTAAATAGCAGAGATGAACAAGGAGGAGTCCAGTGCAGGAAAACAACGCCCTCAGGGTGCTGGCAACTCCTTCCTCACACTGGCACGAGAGCCAGCCTGCAAAACACTGGAGAGTTGAGATTCACTCCAGTATTAACCTCTTCACTTGTATTTCCTCCTGAGCATTCCTGCGTCTGAGGTCTGTGAAATGCCACAGTTCCAAGGGGTAAAGCAAAGAATTGCGACTTATCATGAACACAGTACGCAGAACATTGCTCTCTTTTTTCCCTTTTGTTCCCACCTAATTCTATTTTTTAGAAAAATTATTAAAACTAATTGCATTATTTAATCCCATCACATAAAATCCTCCAGTGTTTCATTAATCAATGTAATCAAGCCAATCAAAATAGATAAAGATCTTTTAGCAGGCTTTGATGAGATTTTATCAAAATCTCAGTGCATATTGTGAAGTCTTATCCTCAGAAGCAAACTAACTGCAGGATGTGGAAGCTTTATCAAGCAGGCACTAATAAAACAGATGATGCTTGGGCCATTTTAAGAGGCTCTCCATATTAAATTACTAACAGCAATGCTTTTATATTTTATATATAGGAATATAAAGGCAAATGGAAATAACATTCGTTTTGTATCTGCAGAAAGATTGCTGTAAAGCAATCAGGTTTTTTTAAGTAATGAAGAAGATGCACGAGTGTGAGCCAGCAGACCATAAAGCTGCAACAGTGTAAGGAAAAAGCAGTGGGTAATGCAAGAGTTAGATCAGAATAGCTGTAAGTGAAGAGCCTTATTAAAAGCACAAACCATTTCCTTTTAAATGTAGGACTCCCACCCCACATCCGATCATAAATAAATATGAATGGAAAAGCTGTGCCTTGTGCAACATTCCCTCTCCAGGTCACAGCCCCCGTTCTTCATGGGTCTGCCTCACTAACCAGGGGTATGAGGTACTGAAATCTGCCACAAAATAGAACTTAAAGGGGTGTTGGTGTAATACAGCACCATAAATCCAGGCAGTTTCTCAGTCAGCCTGGCTTAGGAGACCCCCCCCAAAAAGTCACAACCCAGGGAACAGACCTTGACACACCAAAGAAATCAGCCTGGCAAGGAGCACTCACTGCCTGCAAAGCAGAGAGAGTTGGAAAATGAACATTGCCTTCTCTTACAGCTACCTCTGCACTTGTTCCAGATGAAAACACTGGAAGTTTCACCACTTCCTTCCATTTAAAAGCTCCAAATCCTCCTAAGCCAGCTGGAGTTTTATTCTCCTTCCCTTTTTTTCTCTTAGTCGACAGCCTGGAGATAGGCAACAGGTCGGGTTCAACACTGGCCATTTCCACGAGTTCAGCACTTCAAAAGGCACAGTCTGAGCTGAACAATGACAAAACCCAGAGGAAATAATGACAGAGAAGGATCCTGGGTTTTATTTAAAATCAGGCTACACTTGATTGCTTAGAAAGCTGCTGGGCTGAGTGTGCAGGTAGCAGTCCAACAACAGCAAATCTAATAAGTGCAGTAATTTTGCCTTATGTTGTGCTTTAGTTTCAATTCTGTCTTGGAAATTGTTTTAAGTGGAATTAAGCTTGTCTCACTCACAACCAGACTTGGCTTTTTTTTTTTTCCCTTTCCTTTCTTCAAGAACCCAGCAAGTTCAGCTCAACTTAGAAATAAAACTAGAATTGAGCCAGGCAAGATGTGTCAGCCACGGGAGTAGCCTGAGCTCTCCATAGCTGGAAAAATAACATGGAAGGTGATGGAAGAGCAGTTGTGGGCACCTAGAGCCTGATCCACCTGTCTTGGCTGTGTCCTCAAAGGAGCAGCTCTGCTCCACATCTGCAAAACTGGGCCTGGTGTGCCAAACACAACCCCTTCCAGACAGAGCCAGAGTTTTGCTTTGAAAGAGTTGTTAAATTTATACTCAAACTCAACTTCGTGCTGCCAGATCTCATCCAGAATCCCAATGCTGCCAAAAAGTCACTTCACAGGAGCTGAAATCAGAGAATTCTAGTCAAGGGTGCACAAAGCCAAACTATCCTGAAAACATTCTCCAGCAAGTTAAAACACTGGAGATTTTCTCAGTGTGGTCCCACTGAGAGGAGTGTGATGAGCAGAGGCTCCCCCTCGCCCATCAGAGCCATCACGACCTGAGGACGGGTTTACTACATTAACTGATTAATTAATGTGGCTACTCATATCCTAACTGCTGTCATCAGAAAGAAAAGATTTGTTTCATCTCAGTGTTCAGCCACCAGAGGAGCAAACCCAGAGGTTTGGGGTTTGTGGAGGGTGATTTCCACCGTTACCATTTGGCAATTTTTTTTCATTCTACTATAATGGTTTTCACTGTCCTCTTAAGATGCTTAACTACAACAAGGGGAGGCATAAAACCTCTATTTGATGGTTTTATTTTTGTTTTTATCGCTTGAATTTACCAGGAGGGGCAGAGAGGACGGTGGGATGCTGGGATCCCAGTCATCCCAGCACGCCGCGCCACCGCTCCTTGGACAGCAATCACAGGAGCCCAGCAGCAAGCTGTGGACGAGGCTTTTCCAAGCAGCAGCATCTGGCTCCCTGGCAAGTGGAACAGGCGGCCTCATGGATCACATCGGAGTCGCCCCTGGCTCTGTCACGTGGGAAAAGGGCTGAGGGACTGTCTGGGTTGCTCTGTCCTTGTCTCAGTTACATTCGCCTTTGAGGGGACACAAATCTCCCTCCCCAAACCCCACTGCTGGTAGCCTCCACTTGCCCGCACTTCCCCGTGCATTCTGCCGCCGTCAGACAACCTTTTCCAAATTTCTGAAGTGGAAATTCATGCCCCGTCAGTCACTTCTGCCACCCACACAGAAGGACGACCAAAAGGGATGTACCTGTGGATTTAAGGATGAGCCTCGGGGTGCTGCATTAGCAAAAACCTGCCTGTTCTTAAACACAGCTTTGTTTCTATGAATGTTTACTTAACCAAAACATCTCCTGATTTATTTTTTTTTCCCCAAAAAGCTTTGCCTGTTCACACAGGGGAAGGCGAACATCTCTTTCCCTGCCCTGTCAGCAGCACAGCTGCAGGTGAGGGTGGTTTCAGGGGTGCTGGGGTGGGTGCTGCTGGGTGCCAGGCTCTGAGCAGGGCTGAGGTGTTTCACGCACACCTGCTCCCCACCAGTGAAACAATCAGACTTGCACAGTACTCCACATTTTTTGAAAATTTGGTATAAACACAACCCAAACCTGCTCATATTAAAGCAATTAAGGAATTAAGGGATGTCACAGCGTGTGGGGAGAGCTAAGCTATTATTTTGTTTCTTGATAGAGGGTAAGTTCACTGAAAATTTGAGTGTCATGCCACTCAAAACTGTTTGTGAGTATGGGGGAAATCTGGGAAAAAGAAGTCTTCCTTCCTTTGAATGTTCTTTTAAGGAAGGTTTGCTTTCAAAAATGCCAGTAGTTTGTGTGGGGCAGGGTTTAGTTTAGTTTGTGGTTTTTTCACTTCTTCTAAACTAACTTTTCATTATTAGTATTTTAAAACAGCATTTTCCTACAAAAAATAAACAAAACAGAGTGTTCAAATGAGTTAAATAGCCTAAAAATAAAATACTTCATGTCAGCTAAGCACAATGTCTGTGACTGATTCAAAATCACATTTCCAAGGGGTTTTAGATTACCTGTAAAATCTGAGGAAAAAATAAAATCTGTTTTCAGCTCTGTATAGTCCATTTTTACCCTGACAGTTTTCTGCTTCAGTCACCAAAAGGAAAACACATTTTCCCCCCAGCTCCACGTGTAAGGTGCTGAAAACCCCACCAAAGGATTTAGGATTAATGCACAAGCCTTTCCATCAGCCAGACAAGTCCCTTCTGCATCAACTCCAGAGAAGAAAAAGTTGGAAACTCAGGTCTAGAGCAGATGAATGGGTTGGTACTGGCTGAGATTTCTAAGAAGTATACGAACAAGTGTTTGTGAAGAAGTTCAGGCTGAAAGTTGGTGCATGACAAAGGGAAATCCCAGCTGCCAGCCAGGTGACACATAGGGGCATCACACTGGGAGGATTCTGTAAGTGAGAACCATTCCCAGGTGGTTTAAGGTCTTTATAAGGATTCAGAGGGAGGGTTTGCTGCCTTAAAGGGGGAGGGAAAANNNNGGGGGGAAAAGAAGAAAAAAAAAAAAAAAAAAAAAAAAAGGAAGGGAAGTGTAAAAGCTGCTTTTACCACGAGAGTGAGGAAACACAGAATAATTAAAATACCAACTGAAATTTGATGGTAAGTATTATTATAAGTATTCCTTCGGGACAAACAAATGGAAGCATGTGTTCCATGCTGCAAATTTGGAATCTGGTCTCGCCTTTCCTCTCCCAAGCCACGCAGAGGGGCAAAAACAGTCTCCAAGAGGAAGGCACATCCAGTGCCATTTCCACAGCCACTGCTGCCATATTCCCAGAGAAACCAACAGCCAGGCCCTTTTCCATTTCCCCCACAGGGGTACTGATGATTCTGGTGCACAAAAGGGAGAAGAAAATATTTCTATGAAAGGAGAAAACACCCAAAGCTCTTAATTCACATAACCCAAGATATCCTGTGTGCTGGGGCCAGGTGCTAATGCAGGAGGGCGCTCAGTTATCCTCAGGAACAAATCTGGGCAGATCCCTCAAGATTCCTCCACCCTCTGCAAAGTGAAAAATTCCCAGGGTATAAATTTGCAGTTTGGTTCCCAGTGAGGTCCTAATTAAGGCAAGCAGCCCAATTAAGCCAGATGAAGCTGCATGGTCTGGATATGTAGCAGAGCTCCCTCAAAGTCCAGGCTCACCGCAGAGTCATGGAACATCCTGAGTTGGAAGGGACCCACAAGGATCATGGAGTTCAGCTCCTGGCCCTGCACAGGGCAATCCCAAAAAACCCCACCATGCCTGCAAAAGCAGCTCTTGGCAACGTGTGTGAGGCTGGCTTTTGGAACAAGTACCTTTGCACTCCTGATCTGCCTCAGATGTGCAGCCACATGAGTTTTTAACACATCCTTTGGTTAAACCTGAGCAAAATTTAGCACTCTGGGATATCATGTGGAGCTGTCCATTTGTCTCTAAACCACGTAAATGCTGCTTTGTCCAGGACTGTAGAAGTGTCATTTGAAATTCCTCCTCTGGCAGATGCTGTGGGTGTTATTTCATTGGATTTTGAAGCCTAAAAAAGGGATGTCAGTGTGAGTGCGTGAAAGGGGTGGAGGAACCAGACCAGTCCTCCCTCAAACTCACAGCTTGACCTTCACTTATGGGAGAGTTCCTCCCCTGAAAACTGGAGAGAAAACATCCCTGTGTCACCAGGTGTGGTGACAATTAATCCATTAGTACTGGAAGGATGTCAGATTAAATTCATAATTAATGATAATTGAAGTATTTCATAGTATACAGAGTAATAACTAGAATGTCATTCAGCATGAACTTCTCTTACTGGCTCAACCATAAACGCCTGATTATTGGTCAAACCTTTTCTTCCCAATCCATAACATCCTTGTCCACATTTTTCTAAGGTCTCCAACTGCATTTCTCAAAACTATTTTGCCATTTCCATTCCAGACTGATTTTCCCTTCTAGATTTTGGGTACTGCCCAGGTTTGACAAAAGGGTCACATTTGAAGTAAAAAATATACAAACTTCCAAGGCTTGGTGCCACCAAAAAAAACCAACCAACCAACCAACCAAACAAAAAAAAACCCCACACACCATATTCATGGGATTTTTTTCTCAGAAATATTTTTCCTCAAAATAAAGGTCCACTTGGTCTTTAAAATTAGCTTGTCTGCTTGAGAAACACCTTGCACTTCTATTTACTTTAATAAATGGACTTGGATTTGTGATCTTAGTGCATGCAGAAAATCTGGAGTGTCAAAAGTCCTGTGTTTCATCAATAATAATTTCTACATCAGCCACTGCGAAGCTTTTTTGAATGGCAAGGGCAGGGTAAAATACAGCCAGTGGTGTTTATATTAGTTCTTTTTTTGTCTAATAGGCTTTCTATAATAACTCCTGTAACAATTAATCCGAGCACAGAGGCTGAAACTATCTACAGTGCAGGAGGATAGCATGAAAATAAAATATTTTATTAAAAATGCACTTTAAAAAGGTTTAAAAGTCCTTAGTTATATGAAAGGAATTGACCTTCTTCCTTTTGTAGTGTTCCTTCAGAAAAGAACTGCAGTGAGTTAAGGGGAATTGAGCAATTATATTGTTATACTATTACATTATAATTTGCATTTCTTGATAACGCTTATGTCAAAAAATGTTGGAAAGTTGCATTTCAATAACATATTTAAATTGCTGACCTAGCCTGTGACTGTCTGTGTTGCATAAAGACATATTGCAGCTTATTCCAAATTTCCTATCAGATATCAAATACATGGATTTATGGACTCTATAGAGTAAATAGCAGCAGATGTCCTAATTAGGAAGTTATAGGAACCTGCTCCTAGCTCCATGCAGAGGTAGGAAATCTGGAGCAGTGGCCCAAAATCTGACAGCTAGTCCAAAAGCAAAGTATGACACAAGAAATATATGCCAGGGCTAAAAAGTCCTGCAAGAACCAAAATGGGGCTGAAGCTGCCACTTCCCTCCATTTCACCAGAGATAAGAGCATGAACTGATGAACTGGAAATAACCACAGAATCACTGAGGTTCAAAAAGACCCCCAAGATCATCGAGTCCAACCTCTGACTGCCATCCAGCCCAGAGAACTCAGTGCCCCATCCAGCTGTTCCTTGGACCCCTGCAGGGATGGCGACTCCACCAGCTCCCTGGGCAGCCCCTTCCAGTGCTTAAGAACCATTTCCATCAAGAAATTCCTCCTGATGTCCAATCTGAACCTCTCCAACTCCGTCCTCCTGCACATACACCCTCCCACATGACAGCTCCATCACTGCTCCATCCTCCTCCTCCCAGCCACAGGAGGCAGGGCTGAAGAAGCAGTTTCAGCCCTTTCCCTTCTCCCAGAATATTGCCTTTGCATGAGCCATGGGTGCCAAAGAACTGGAGCAGAAAAGTGAGCCAGAGATTTGGCCCTGGACCTGCCCCTGGGTAGGTCCTAAGCCAGAACCCCTTACCCATCCTTGGCACAGCAAGCTGCAAATCAACCATCACAATATTTTATCTATTATATTATCTGCACCTCATCCTGATGGCCCTGGGTTTGCACACGGGAAGAGAAGAACTTCAGGGTTTGCAGGCTATTCACCAGATCTCATCTGTGTACGTCCAGGCAGCCAGAGTACTCCCCAGGTAGATGCCAACAAGCAGGAATACGCTTCAGATGGCCAAACCAAGGGACCTCAGAAGGATTTTGCT
>VYZQ01032816.1:0-41219 GCA_013400655.1 Mystacornis crossleyi | reverse complement strand
AAAACATTAATTCCTTTTTTCTAAAACTGAAACTTTTCTAAATTTGGCTTACCATTTTTTCTGCAGGTCTAATAGGTCCAATTTACATTTTTAAAGCTGCTACAGAATCGCCTTGTCTAGCTTTAAAAGTTTTAGCTAAATTTTCTAGAACAAGATGGTTCATATTTAACAATAATGCAAACCACGAGCATTAAAAAAAGTCTGAGTTTCCAAAGCTTATTTTACCAGTAAACTTTACAACATTTGATTAAGAGTATTTTAAAGGAAGAAGTTATTTCAGCAAGAACTGGTCAATAAACAGGCACATCGTATTATTTCGAAAGGCTCTTTTACTGAAAAAAATGCTGCTGCAGACAAACACCCTTAGGTGTTTATGAGCGTACTTACACCACGAAGTCTTCCTGGGCAAATACCACATGCTGACTTGGGTGCCTTTCCCACTTTCTTGGTGTAAAGGTAAACAATCCTGTTCCCGGGTGTTCGGGACCTAAGTACAGCAGAAAAATACTCGAGTTAACATAACAATCAAAACTGAAACATCGCCTACTTACAACAGAAGTTTTCTAAGAAACTGTCTTACTTACAGTCTGGTCTTGTTGGAAGCTGTGTTGTAGGACAACCTACGGCGGTATGTCAGGCGCTGCACCATTTTTCACACCTAAATAAGTCAAAAACAAAGCGGCACTAGTTAGGAGCTCGACGTCCACACGGAAGTTCGCATCTCACAGCATCACCTGTACTGAACCACTGCACCAGATGGGAATCAGCAGCTGTCGATTCGATATTAGTAAAATTAAAGCCTTTCTTGACCAGTGACAGCCAACACAACTATATTCGAGAGCAATAAAACGCGTGACACGGGACACGATGAGATTTGCAATGAAGATTAACCCGAACTAACTTGAACGCTGCTCAATCAGTCTTGCCCGGATTATGTCATGCGCTCCTAAGAAACTGCTAAAAAGCTTCAGCAGCTACGTATTTTATAGACAACATAAATGTCATCTGTAGTCCCGGGAGACGCGGGCCCTTCTCGGGAGTCCCACCGCGGAGGCCTGGGCAGGCCCGGCCTCTCCGCCGGGCAGCTCTGGCCCCCGCTCCAGCCCAAGCGCGGGCTGCAGCAGCGCCGCCGGTCCCTCCCCACAGCCCACGGGCCTCGGGCCGCCCTCGCCGCCCGCCGGGCCGCGGATGGAGGCGGATGGGCGCCCACAGCCCCCGGCCGCCAGCCGCCATACCTGGCGCCGCCGGACCCGGAAGAGGAAACGGAAATGCGCGGGTCAACATTAAAATAGGGGCGCGCTGGAGGCCGGAAGAAACAGCGGCGCCTGCGCACTGTTGTCCGGCCCGAGACACACTGACGTCGGGAGCCGCCATGCTGTACGGAACAGAGGTCAAAGGGTGGCGCCATATTGTACGGATGGGGCGGGGCGGGGCGCCGCTCGGCGGCGAGGGCGGGAGCAGCAGGGATGGCCACGGTGGGGGCCCGATTTTATTTATTGTGTGTTTTCCCGAAAATCTGTTTTTCTAAAATATCGGCGTTTGTCCCCAGAAAGAAGGGTTTGTGCATCATTATGGTAGTTACATATCTGTGAGCCCAGAAGCCATCCCCCACCCTGCTGTTCTAAGCTCTGAATCACAAGTCACCCCTACATGCTTTTCCACGGCAAACTGGCACGTGACACACACCTGGAAGCTATGTGTCTTACACTAAACTTGCACAGGGAAAAGGCTATTTCCCCCAGAATCCCTTGAAAGCCTTGCCTGGGGCACCGCGGGTTTGTTCTTGCCGTTCCCCGTTCCCCTCGAGATGCCCTTTCTCTTCCCAGCACTGGCCTTCCCGGGCACTGGATGAGGCAGACGGGCTGATCCCAAAACTGGGCCCTGTGGAAAGCAACACAATACCCACATTTGCCTGACACCTCCTCGCTGTGCCAGCAGCTGCACTGATAGCCTTGGATGGAAAATCCTCGTGCCTGTTTCCCAAGACATGTACTCGCTGTGTCATGTGCTCCAGGGCAGGTGCTCACGCAGGAGCGTGAAGCTGTAAACCTTTCTCTGCTGGTCAGGTCAAAGGTCCACCTGACTCAAACTCCCATTTCCAAGGCACAGGTACCTAGGAAAAGCATAGGGGAAACAGGACACAGCTAGTGCAGCTCTCCTTGAGTATATCCTCCCCGTGTTCATCCGTCAGCATTGTCCAGGTTTTGTGAGCTGGGTCACGTTTTCTGACCTAAGAGATTATCTCAGTCGGTGGGAACATGGTGCTAATAACACCAAGGTTGTGGGTTCCGTCCCTCTACAGGCCGTTCTCTTAAGAGTTGGACTCAGTGTTCCTTGTGGGTCACTTCCAACTGAGAATATTCTGTGAAATCTATTTAATACCCTCTGATAGAGCCCTGAGAAAAGAAAAGAAAGGAAATAGCAAGAGCTAAGGGAGTATAGGATGGCTTATCAGTAGCCAGAAACAGCATTCCAGTGGTGCCAGATCTGCCATATTAAAATCTAAATGCACAAAAGGTACCCCTGGCAGCCCCTCACGTTTTCATTAAGCACTGTGTTGATAGGAAGGAAAGGAGGAACAATCCCCAGGCTACACTTCTCCCAGATGTGTGTTTCAGCTCCTATCCCACGTACCCGGGTCCCTGCCAAGCTGAGGAGCATGTTGACAAGCAGAGCTAGCCTCTGTGCTCTGAAATCAGCATCTGGCCTCTGCTATCCGTGTGTGACCTCTCTAATGGGTCTGCATCCCACCCCACCACCTGGCACGTGAAAAACCAAGAGATTTAAAAGCACACATTTCCATCACTTCTGCTCCCCAGCCTCTGGTGGCAGTGGTGGTGTTCCCACTGCCACACCAAGTCCATCCCCTCCTTCTCATGATGTGTGTGAATGCCTTGTGGCTGCTGCCATAATCGATGCTGACCCACATGGTCAAAATCTTTGTATAGCATCAATGGGAAACCACCATCTGCAAGGAGAACGCCCTTCTGGGTGGTTGGGCCCACTATCTGTGAGCCCCAAAATGCTCTTTTGCTCCACCGACCTTAGCACTGTTCCACAATGATACTCAGGGACCCACGCATTAAACATGTTGGGTGCTGCTGCTGCCATCGTTAGCAGGTTCAGCTCTGCTTTTAGGGAGTAGCGGGTGCTCAGAAAGCTTTGATGTGTGCTCCTGGCCTTATTTATGGGTTTGTAACTCACAGTTTGTTGTACTGCAACCCGCCTGTTTTCAACCTATAATTATTATTTTGGTTAATTATTGACTCTTTTAAAGTGCAAATTACGGACACCAGAATTTTTTTTTAATTCATGAAAGAAGAGAAAATATGTATGAACTAGATTTTAGGGTATATTTAAAATAGGGGCATATTTTAGAAGACAAGTAAATTTCAGAGCAATTAGAGTATTTAACATGAACTTTCTAGGCCCAGAACCCTGAGGGGAATAAAAAGGCCAATTAAATTAGATTAAATAATCATGCCTAAATATAAAAGTGTAACAGAATCCAATTGTTAAAGAACAACAATATTAAATTATGATATAATAGTTTAGATGTTGTCAGTGCAACAGGTAACTATTTTATTATTGAATATTAGTATTGATACATTTTTGAACTTACTCCATTTAGGCTCTAAACTCAATTGGTGTAAGTTTTAGAAACTGTCAATTAAATTCCAGCTGTTCGCTTCTGCCGGTGCACTGGCCTAGTTTTTAAGAATTTTCAGTTCATTTTTTAAGAGGAACAGGGCTATCAGGCAAACGGCTCACCAGAGTATCTAGAAATGTTAGCTTAATGACAACTGGTTTAATGCTATCTAATGTGGGGATAAGATTTGAAGCAGAAGCTCACTAAGCCCATTTTGTACAGATTAGTCAAGTGATTCATGTTCTCTGCTACTCCTACCTCTTCAGAGGACCAAAAAACATCTCTTTTGGGAGCAGTCATTTTCCACATCCAATATGCCTCGTTAACTCTTTCTGCATTTTCTTCTTTCCTTGAATACAGCAAAGGGGATGGGTTCGCAGATGCACAGCCCAACAATGTGGAAAAGTAACGGTGGCATCCTTTAAATTTTCCCTTCTGGGATGTCACTGGAAGCACAGTACCTGATGTTGTGGGCCTTTTTCCTTGAGAAAACTGGAGGCTGGCTTCCAGGGCGTACTTGCTTATTGGCGGTACAAAACTGTAAACCTCTTTTCCACCAGATCCAATTAGAAAGATAATCATCTCCGATGACAGTTTAGTAATGGAATGTGTTTCGCACCAGCCAGCAGGTTGTCACCATATTCTGTTTATTGCACCAGAAAAACGCTTTGTGCACAGCTTCAGACCAATTCTTGGTAATGCTGACCATCCTTTCTTTCTTTTCCACATGGTCCTCTCTTTCTCTCTCTTTTTACTGAAAGCCCCTACCTATGTGCGTGACCATTTGCTTGGTCGCACGGAAAGTTCCAACAGAGTAAGAGCAAGAGTTCCCAAAGGCATAAGACTTGATAAGCCTGGCTGGATCCCTTTATATTTTCCTCACACTTCTGTACCACTTTCAGGAATCTACCGGGCCCCAGGAGGGTTCTACTGCCCCATTAACTTCTCTTCATGGATCCTTCTAGGGCTTTTCCCCACCATAAGCTTTAATTAAAAAATGAGAGATGTTTTCACTCATAATCACTTGCTGTTGTACCAGTCTAGACTATGAGGCATGGGAAGGAAAGCGAACCTGTGGGCAAGCACATACTGGGTACAGCAGAGGGGAAAAGGTGATGGCTGAGGGGTATACTGCTCCTGTTAAGTCACAGGCACGATACCATTTCCGTCAACAGCGTACGAATGCGTGTTTTAGAAATGTCTCATTGAAATCAGAATCGAGCCTCAGGTGCTGCTTGGATACAACCAGCAGGCTTAGGTCCATAAATGTGGAAAGGAAACAAGAAACTTTGGAAAGGTACTGGCGACTGTTTGAAAGGGGAGAAAGAAAAGGTCCTAGGGTCCACTGTCTCTCCAGAGCTGATTTTTTCTTAAAAATCTCATTCCCTTTCCTTGTTAACTATGTGGCATGTGTCACAATCTGATTATACTAATTTCTATCAACATAACCTTCCACCACATAGACCTGTGCAAATTATGTTATGAGAAGCTGTAGTTCATTTCCATTTCAGTGGAGCTTGTTAAACAAGCAAAATTATTTTGTAGCAAAGGGAAAAACAATTTAGTGGAATGCACTCCTAGCATAGGAAGTACATAATATCGTATTTGGGTTGAAACTTTTTCTGTCAAAAATGTCATAACCCTGTAAGAAATAGAATTAAAATCCCGTTATTTTAATTTACATCTAGCCATGAGATAAGTAAAGTTATCATTGAAATTCTAATTAAATAGGATGATTGACTAAGGTAGGACATCAAAGAAGAGAAGTGAATATGATAAGTCAAAGTCTTATTAATTAGTCCGCGTGGAAGAAATTCCAGGGACGTCAAGCTGAGGCTGCTGCAAGGAGAAAAAAAGCAGACAAGAAAATGTGTGTTTCTTTGAAGTTAGGAACTGAGATAGTGATGGAGGTAATTGTGTCTGACTGGATCCAGTAATGAAGAGCCGTAAATCAGACCTAGGAATCGGAGGAAAGATTCTAGTAACGAATGTGGCTGCCCCCCTGCTGCGAAGAAACAGAATGCAGAGCTGACTAATTGACCCAGTCTATCTCCCAGTAGCTCTCTGTTATTATTTATTAATTTTTAATTTCTGAATTATTTACGTTCTGGGAAATTATTTTTGACAGCCTGTTAGGCGTGCCAAAGTTAATGGAGGATGAAAGGACCGGTACTAGAATTAGCAGGGATGTAGTCACAGGCTACTGAATTTAATGATTTTGGAAGGGAAAATTGATTTCACACAGCGTGTCACTTTATACTACTTTAGGGATACACCAGCTATTTGATTAATTGAGGAATAACCAACTCAAAGTATATTTGAAGTGTAAATGAATCACAGTGCTCAGCTGTTTATTTTTCCCCTTTTCTGATGAGAACACTGAGTTTGCTGAAAGTTGCTGATTAAAACCAAAACAGGTAGGCCCCACACTCACACCTGCTTATTTTATCCTGTCTTAAAAAAAATATGCTTTCGCCATCTGGAGGAGACATGCAATCCTCCATCTCACTTGGGATAGAGTTCATCCTTCCTACACAATGCCTAATTAAACAGGCTTTGTGTGCACTCCCCCTCCCCTGTGGAAAGCGTTTAAGACGGAGCAGGGTACTGAGCCCGTGGGCAGCACATGCAGCTGAGATGTGAATTCTGCATGGTGACAGCTCACGTTTGCTTTGCATCAGCCCCCGAGCTGAAGTCAGGGTCCCTGGCCTACGACATCCTCTGCATCAGTTCTCCTGGAGCAGCCAGGATAAGTCGGGCCATGCATCTGCCACACAGAGCAATGGAAAAATAAAGGGGCTCTGCACAGCTCTTCCAGGCTGTGAAAACTGCATTTCACCCTTGGTGCCAAACAAAGCTAAACCCTGTCTGCTTCTCATGTCTAAGCCTTCTGACCACCCAGGCATCAAGGGCAGGGAGGCAATCCTTCCCCAGCAATGTGTACAGTGCTGTGGGTATCTCACATGTCCAGGAGGACTCACACTGGAAATGTCTCCAGAGCTGCTTGGGATCATCGCCTCACAGTGCTCCCTCCCACAATAGCAGCCACCCCAGGCAAGGGGCATGGCCGAATTTTCCCTGACTTACAGGAAGGATGTGCCCTGTGCCCAGGATCAAAGGGGCAAAGCACCCTCACTGAGAGAGTTTCCTGGGGCAGACTTGGATCAATCACTTATTTAAGGGCAGTGTAATCAGCTGTGTGGGCACTGGTGGTGGTGACTGTGATTTTGGGTATCTCTAATGTAATGTCTGCAGGTGACTCAGTGTTACCTCCCAAACACCTTAACAATCTAGTTAAATACTAGTCCTAACTGGTTTAAGTCCTACTTTCCCAGTCTTAAAATAAGCATAGTTCGTGTTACTATTTAATAAAATCTCAGGGACTGTGCAAAGAGAAATTACAATTCTTTATCTGCACAAGTTTTGGGAGAGTAGTGAACACCAAATACTAGGAATAGCTGCCCCTTTCCACAAGAAATTATTCAAAACCATCTGCCATAAGTTGACATGGATCCCATGAACAGGTGAGAAAGGTATAGGCTAGATTCTATGTCAAGTTCAATAAACAATAAAACTCCTTTGAGCCGACTGTGACCAAACTACTGAGTGAGAGGTTAAGTGTCAAAAGGATCTGGAATTTTGGATATTTTGCTCTTGCTTTGTTCTTTAAAATAGGAAGGGCTACCTACCATGGCAAATGTTGACCATACAGGGATGATGGGAGAGATAACAAATGAAGAAAGGGCAAGCATGCATTAGTTACCTTTAAAAAAATTACGTTTGTCTTAATGATTTAAAGATACATTAACAGTACAGGAAGGTTTTGCTGCTTAGCTTCTCTAACAGGTTTATAATTCATACAAACATCTCCCTAGGTTTTTTTCTGAGCACTTCGGGAGCACTAGGGACATTTCTTTGTGATGTTTTACCAAGTCGAATATGAGAGAGAAGCCTGTTTTTCTCAGTTACCTTTTGGATTATACCAATGGTAATTAGCTGTGCAAGGAGGATCAACTACAACAGGCTGCTAAAGGAGGTGTGTGACCTGTGGCCTCTGCTTGGCTCTGGGGATTTGTACTTTATCAATTTTTTTCAGCATGTGAGACTGGAATGGCTCCTAGAAAAAAAGCTGGATGCAAAGACTGTTTTTTCTGGGTCTCCTGAATTGGTGAGGGATCTTTGGGTTTGGGGTTTTTTTTGTGATTATTGTTAAAACTTTCTAAAGAAGGAATACTGTCTATAGTGTTGATAAAACAACATGAAATATGATTTTTTGAGATTGCACATTTTGTTAGTATCACTGAAAGCACACTCACTGCCGTGGAATTCTGAAGAGTTCAGTTCACCAGAAGCGAAACTGACTGCCCCAAACTACATAGAAAATGTGATCTAAATATAGCTTAAGGAACAGCAAGTCATATCTTCAGATATTAGAGAGCAATTAGGCAATTTAGGGTACTTCAAGATTTACTTTACAGTTTCTAAATGCTCAATGGAGAAACAAATACCTTTTATAGTATATGTCAAAATTAACCCTAAAGTATTTATATTCAACAAATGCAACTTATTTCAATGCAGATAATTCAGCATGCTCTGCTGCTCTATAGTGGAATGAATCCATCACAGAACTGGCTTTTCCCTGTTTCAATATTAAAACAAAAGGGATATGCTTGCAGTGCAGCACCCTGGGAATTCAGCTCAGAAGTCCAATTAACAACAACTAATTCCCCATACTGCCTATTTACCCCTAAGATTTGGCTAGATATAATAAGTCATGCATTTTGCATTTAAGCTTTTAATGCCCAGAGGATAACAAAAATCTATCCTGATCACTTTTTATTTTCATCATATAAAGAGAGAAGAAAGCATCACTCCTTCCCTCTTCAGTTAAGTGTATCCATATCTTAGCGCTATGTCTATGAATGAGCTGCCTCCTGTCTTCTCCACGTGTCTCCTTACCCTACTTCTCCATAAATGCCTTCACTCTTGCAAAAGCCATGAAGGTAAGAATCCCTTTGCATGTGTGCTCTGTAGAGCTAACTACATGTAAAATTTTTCACCTTCAACTGATGATCTGCTGCACATTCACTGGACCAAGTTTCCTGCCCTTTAGACTGTCACACTGTATTTACTGTATGCAACAGACACTCCCCACGCACGAAATTTCACTGCAGGGGCTATCAATATGTGATGCCCAACTGTGAACATATTTTAAAAGCTAAAACTCTAACATAATGTAAACGATAATGGCCAGGCTATAACATACTAAAGATTAGGCAAATACTTCCAACAACTAGAATGATCTCCTGCAACTCAATTTTGCTTACAGTGTACGTCAGATTGAACCAAATTCCCCGAAGGTAAAAGCCCAGCACATTACTACACACTTTACGTGCAAAAGGGAGAGAAGCAGAGAGAAAGCGGGCAAGCAAGTACATGCACATGAGGCTTTGGATATTCTCTGCTAGGTACAACCTAAACTATACATTAATAATTAGAGACACATTAAAATATCTATCTGTCCAGATACATTTTTATGGGTGTTCATCCATACAGTTAAGAAACAATTAAGGCCTAGAGGTATCCATATACATCTGTATTTATGAAGTTTTGTAACAAAGAAATAATGAAAATTCACCTTGTTTGAAGGGAAATTGGAAGGAAAATTAAATTGTTTGAGAAGCAAACAAGAGAGCATATTAAAGCCAAAAGCATCACACTGATAGAAACATAAGATGAGACACTGCTGAAAGAAATGCCTGGATCAATGTGAGGCTGCCATGCCTGCAGGGGAGCAGGTTACTGTACAGAAAGCTGCCTACAAAATATTTCTGCAACACTGTACTTTGCTGTGCATGGCAAAAAATCCAGAAGGTGTTATTTTTTCATGAAGCTGTGATCAGCTTGGCTTATGCTTGGCATCAGACTAGCTGCACCTTACAGGGATTTCCGAGTTGCATATTTGCAGATTCAAGGCCGGACTTTCAGAGGCCTCACAGCCAGCTTTCCACGCACTTGGCTGCCAAACTGCAAGCCTGGCTTCACACAGGTCCAGGAATCAGAATGACTGAACAGGAACCAATCTCCTATGAACATCCCAGACTCACTGGCTGATTCCTCTCTCAGCAGATATGCCTGTGACAGAAGCTGAGACAGCTGAATGCAGTATTTCTGACCATAGTCAGATGTGAATTTTAGTACCTGTCTGCACAGAGATGGCAGGTGCAAAGAAGGGCCTGCTCCAAACTTCTGAAGGAAAGTGTTGGCTTCATCTTATTCTTGAGCAGATTTTCTCTGCACCCTCCTCCCTGTGAGCAGCAAGAAGAGCAAAAGTCTGACAGACTGATCCCAAATAGGGCTCTGTTGAGAGCAACACAACACCCCCATTTGTGTAACACCCCATGGTCAGACTTCCTGCTTGCGGAGAAGCAGAGAACAGCAGCACTAATGATTCTCTTCCTTCTCAAGTGCTTTGAGGAGATTGAAGACAAGCATTAAATTTTGATTAAAGGGACACTGCCAACTTAGATTAAGCTTAGAATTTAGGGTTTGTAACAGGCAGGCAAAGGTGGATGAGAGCTTGCATTTTGGGTGTAAATCTTTCTTTGCAGCAGGATGAAGACCTTATCTGCTGAGAACAGAGGGAATCAAAATTAACTTGAATAGAAAACTAACAAGGTCCACTTTAGTTTTACTGCTGGGGGAGAAAGAATGCAGATGGGGAGATACCATGTAGCTTCCCAAACATAACAGCCCACCAGATAAGTTTTGTGTGTGAAAAGCTTGTTTGTTGCTTAATGTGATTTTCACAGTGATAAGAAGCCACACTAAAGTCCTATTTGAAAGAATTGACAAAGGAGTAGAGTGACAGGAAAGGTTAGTACAGGCGAGCTGGCACACGGACTAAATGCCTTTCATCTGCTTTTCCTTTATAGTGAATACTTAGAGATGGTGAAGCTACCTAGTGTTAAATGTATGGTGCACTGCAGCTGATGAGAGAGTAGTTAATTACTTTCAATGATCAGAGATATTTTCTGGAAGTCACTTTGGTATAATGAGATTCAAATCTGAACCAAATTTTTCAAGGGAAGAGCCTTAAAGACAGCAACTCACTGTAACTTTAATGTACACTAGCCTTATAGAAAGACCATTACCCAGAAATGCTCATTCTCAGAGAAACTATGGAAATGTGAATTCAGATCTTCATCTGATAAAAACCAGCTCCCTGAACAGAGATATGTTGATTTATAATAGCCACAGGTTTGACCCCACATCTCAATCAGAATTAGCTGCAGACACAGAAATATTCTGCGGTAAAGATGTAGCACAGTTTGGTCTTGTCTCAAACAAAAGCTGGGTTTTTGCTGCAGAGTTCTCTGCTATCTTTGCAATATTCATTTGAGCAAGCCTTTCAAAGGAACAGGCCAAATAAATCAAAGGAAAAGGCAACAATGGCCATGATTTTCTTTTAGCTCTTCGTAGAGTACAAAAAACCGAAGCAGACCTCAGATAACAAGCCTTGTTACAAATACAAGGCTTCAAATACATTTTGAGTGCAATGATGCTACCCCCTCCCAAAGTCCATGCAGCAGATGAGACGTGCTTCCCAAAGCTATGGCATTAAGTATATAGGATATGTAGCAGGAAGGATGAAATAAGGCCATGCTACTGCTCTGGAGATGGTAGAGTGCGGAAGAGTGCTGGAACACAAATTGAAAACTACTTGTTAAACAAGGTTAATTTGTTCTCCTTCCAGAGTATAAAATGGCTTCAAACACTTCTAAACTAGGTCATTTGACTGCTCAAGAAATACATGGTGCTAGTCAGCTGTCTTTAGCAACAAGTTTATTGGAGAGTTTGATTGCATCCCAAAAGCATGCTAGATATTTCTGACCATATCAAAGAAAACTCAACTATGTTATCAAGGCACACTAATGAGGTGGTTTGTTTAATTGAAATACTTTAAGTTTCCATGTAGTACAGCATGAAAAAATCATTATTTTCATTAGATGAGCTACTCGTTAGCTGAAAATCTAAGTTACAAAATATCACAGTGTGAGATAATAAATACATTGTAAAATGCATTAAACCCAGGTTATTAAAAGGAAGCTCCATTTAAAATATAGAGCCATGTAACTCGGGCACGCTTCCTTGTATTAGGAATCAGGTTAGGTTCTTCGAAAAATATAGCCAAACCTAAAGGACCTCACCACGCTTTCACTGAAATCACTACCAAAACTCTGACCCATTTTAGCTTGGATAAATTACTTGATTATTCTGTGTCACAATTCTGTAGTGATGGGGTTTGTGTGCTGCAGCTGGAAGTTCTGAGGGTCATTCAAAGAGCTCCATTTTGACCTTGAATTCATCACTGCTCTGTTTGTCGCAATCATTAACAGCAAGTCAGGAAGCACTTTATAGATTGCATTTTTAGGCGCAAATGTTTACCTAAAAGCTTAAGACACAGAGGATTTGTGAACTTTATGTAAAAATATCCATCTCCGTGGGATGTCTCACATGCGTGTGCTGAGCAGGAGTTTAAGAACTGTACTGATCTCATCAAGAGGCTGCAATTTGAAACCATGGGTGTAAAGGGAAAAAAATGATTGGAAGGGTTCTCTGGAGCCCATCTAGTCCAACCCCTCTGCTCAAAGCAGGGTCAGCTGGAGCAATTTGGACAAAACTGCATTGAGTTGGGTTTATCTCTGGAATACCTCCAGAGATGGTGACTCAACAACCTCTCTGAGCAACCTGTTCCTGTGATTGACCAGTTTCATAGTAAATATATTTTATTTAAAGTATAAATTGGATTTACCGTATTTCAATACCTCTTGTATTTTGTTCTTTATTCTCCCTCACTCAGTATTTCTTCAGATTGGTAAGATTCCCCGTGAGCCTTTTCTTCTCGAGCTTTAATGAGCTCAGGGTCCTACCGAGAGTTCTTCCTCGTCACTTGTATTTAAACACTGACTTGAGATGAGGACAAAATTGTATTTTTGTTATCAATTCACAGGTGGGCTTGGTCCACATGAAAAAAGTCTAAACCGAGACTCTGGTTCCCCTATTGTTTTATGTATTTCTACAATGAAACCAAGTTTTATTCTTTGTCCCCATACACCCTATGCCACCCCCTGTCTTTTCTATGTCTCAGACTAATGAGGGCATGTTGTCCTCAATTCTCACAGCAGTGGTTCCTTCCTAACTTGTTGCTACACTTATGCCAAGGGATCTTCTCTCTTATCTCACTTGTGCTATTCCTCTCTCTCCTCCCCTGCTGAGGGATTAGTCCACCAGCCCTGTGAAGGAGTCCTTACAGCATTACTCTGTCACTAATCCAGCCAGCACAGGTCACCAGGGCTATGCAGAGACAGCCGCAAGGTTTAGAAGCCACATCTTAATTCCCGAGGAGTCCTGGGCATGCATTCAGGTTGCCTCCACGTGTTGGCAGCCAGGGATGTTGACACATCTTCACAGCTATTGCTCTCCCTGTCAGCTAGAGTCAAGTCAGTGACACTGAATGATGCCACCAGGAGCACATGGACGTGGAAGAGATACAGCAGGAGTGCTGAAAGATCCCCTTAGCCAGCGAGCCAGCCAGAGATTCAGGAGAGTGTACGGATTACAGATGGTACAGTAATCTCACAACTGGACAAATCTGGAGCCTAAGCAATACTTATATGGAGATGAGCATGCATTAAAGGCTGCCAATGTGACAGCAGACAGGGCCAATATTTGGGCTTGCCCAGGAACGGGCACGCTGCCCTCACAGAGCCACCTGCTGAGATCATTCATGCCAGAAATGCAAGTAATCCTGGTAAGGCAGGTGCCTGGGGGGATCAAGTCCTCAGTCAAAACAAAACAAAACAAAGGACAAAACTCCCAAGCCTCAGGCCACCTTCATACACCTGGCAAGAGCCCCTCTGCAGTCAGCCTGCAGACTGTAAACTCTGGAGGTTGGAGTGCAAAGGATGGGAGCTGCACCCCATGCTCCTGCCTCTTCACTCAGTTATGAAAACAGACTTTTCTTCTTCCAGAGAGACAAAGTTGCACATCTTTGAATTATCTCTTGCTCTTCCCATTTTCTCTGGGTTTTGTTAAACATTTTTAGAAGTCTTTCCTCTTTTTTTCCCTACTGGGGCCAATAGAGATGTGGCTTGCAGATTAGTACAACTGTTAGCTCCCTTTAATGGGGCTTTTCTTATCCCATTTAAGTAGAATAAAGAAGCTTCATTTGTTAGCTTAAAAAAAATCAAGACTTTAATTCTTGATCATTGCTCCCAAGCGGACCCAGTTGGAATTCTCTCATCATCACTGATCAAGTCTGAACTTTTTTTTGTTTGCTATTCAATTTCATTTGCTTTCATCATTTCAAAGCACTAACAGGCTTTCAGCCCTGCTGAAACATGGGATGGGGCTTTAAGTACATTGCAGTGAAGTCCCTGTAGGAATGGAAAACTGCTAGATAGCATTTAGCTATGTACTATCCCTTCCATAAAACCTGCATTTACATTATATTAAAATTAACCTGCTGAATAGTTTAGTCATAAAAATAAATACTCCATTTGGCTCTTCACATTATTTATTTGCTGTAGAGAGACTGTCAATCAATTCCTCTGATTTCAGACCTGAGAAAAATTTTTTTCTCAGAGCAGCATAAAAATCTTTCTGGTTATTAAGCTGCTGATCTAAGTAGATCACCATCTGGATACATGCTAAAGTAATATCCATGTTACGTTTCTCATGTCATGGATAAACTTGCTCTGATGTTTGATAAATGTTGGAGTTTTTTTTTTCTTAAGAGATCCCAAGATGGGTTTCCAAGGGAGATCAGCACAGAGCATGTCTGCAAAACAGTTTTCCAGTTAGGATACAGTCCATCCAGGCCCCTTCTCTGGTTGCTTGGGCCTATAACTTCCTAAGTGAGGAGATGCCAGAGCAGTTTTTGAGTAAAATCTTCCTTAGATCTGTTCTGTGAGTGCTCCTTGAGGATGAATGTTGCTAAAGCTGTTAGCCCTTGCACATGGAGAAAGCTGTTTTGATAAACTGAGCGAATGTAAACCACTGCTGGACTATGGCTGAAAAGAGCAATGCAAAGCCTGTCTACAAGTTATCATTTTTATTCTTCAGGGTCCTTGTAATTTTTTGAATGGGCAAGTCCCCTGTTTCCAGGGAGGGTCTGAGTAAGACAGAAGTGCTCTGTCTGCTCAGCCTCCAATCCTTTTTAGCTTAGTTTTTGTGCTGAGGGTGCTCATCTGTGTTTCTGGGTTTCTCCCAGGGGTTTCACGACTTACATGCCTGAAGGGAGCCATTAGCATCAATTTTGGGGGCATTAAAGATGTTTATGTGGCAGAAACAATAAAAAATACCTGTTCCTTCAACCACAGCTGGTAGAGAGAAGGAAACTCTGCTGGAGACTTGCAGGCAGGAGTGTACCCAGCAGAGAGCCCTCTGCCCAGGAGAAAACAGGCACACTGCTCCTTCTAGCAAGCGGTGGCACATGGCTCCACCTCAGCCCGGCTCATACCACCCAAATGCCCCAGAATTTCAGTGCTCGAGGTCTGCAGTCAACTTGTGGTTTCTCCTTGGAGGGCTGGACTGTGGGAAGAGAGCTCCCTGCACCTTGCCAGAGCATGGGAACAACTGCAATTTGAAACATATAAGTACTTTTTTACCCCAAGCAGTTTCCAATTAATGTGCAGATGGAAACCACATAGATAGTCTGTGGGAGAGAATCCTTGCTTGGTAAAAGATGGATTATTGCTTTTATGAAATGCCATAAGTGCTCTAGGAGCAGAGGGCTTTGTTTTTTAAGATCCCAGCTCCCCGTTCAGGGAGCTCAGATTTATACTGAAGGAAAAATGTCCCTGGAATGTTATTTTATGGATCTGGGATGCAGAAGATAGTCAAGAAAATACAACTTCTGTAAAAATTACACCATGTTGTATACAAGGGAGGAAGAAATCAATTGGGCTGGGGAAAGCCTGTCAGAGCTTACTTGTCATTGGCAGAAGAGAACTTAGAAGCATCAGTGGGCACCTATCAAAATAGTGTGTAAATGAGGAAAATCCAGAGAAGTGAACCTTCTCCCACTCTTATCTGGAATCAGCATCCAAAAGAGGTGGAATTTTCTTGCAAATTCGTCTTCAAATCATCACAGCTTTATCCAGAACACGTAATATTCCCTCTTAAATTCCACTATGAAGAAGATGCCCCAGTGGGACACTTTCACCTCAAAAAATACTAGGTCATGTGGTTTTCCAATATGAGCCCCCTGCCATGCTTTATATAGCTGAAAGTGCTACACACCTGTGAATATTAAAATTTTTTGTTTGAAAGGACAAGAGCAGATGAAGGATTATAGTTTTAGGCTTTAGACCTAAACACTTCAGAGTTGATTTTTCTTCCTCAAATTTCCCTTTATGTAAAACAAAAACAAATTTAATCTTTGCTTGTCCATTGTGATTTTTGAGATAATTACCTCTGCATAATTATTTTGCAAACAATTTATTTGTAAACAATTACTTGTAAGCCTTTAGAGCTCTTCAAATGATAAAGTGGTAGAAAAATACAGGACATGATAATCTTTTCTATCTTCTTTTTGTTAGCATCACTATAGTTCATTCTGTTCCTCTACATTTTTCCACAAGTACTTCCAAAGAAGCAATGATATTGCCAAGGAATGACATTGCCATAGAGTGTTTTTAAAGCCAAGAGGCAGATTTTCTTCTGAGTTCTTTCTTTCTTTCTTTTGTTAGGTAAATGCGTTGTCATTCTAGTTTCCAAGCATGACTAGTATAGCTAATTGCTCTTTCATCCACTGACATTTGAGCTGATTAGGTCAGGGTGAAAGTAAAGGGCCTTTGCAATAATGCATGTGGAACACACTGTGTATGGAACCCTCAAAGCAGCTCCCACCTGGCATCATCATGTCCCAGATGGATTATTTTGGGTTATCGTAACAGGTTGTTTATTAGTTGGGTTATTAATATAACAGGTTCTCCATAAGCATATCCTGCGGATTGAATGGTTAATCCATGGGGATCGAATGGTTAATTCATTACAATTTTGCCTTCATGTGTGGAACCTGCAAATAGTACATTAGCAAATATGTCAAAAAGCAAAATTATACGCTTTGTTTGGAACTGAACATATCTGGAATAAAAAGTTGTGATTTTTTGGGGGCGGGGGGGGGATAAAACCCTATGCCAAATTTTGTTGTTAATAGCTGCAGTTTAGATTTTTTTTCTGCAGATGGATCCATTCTCAATAGAGGGCAGTAGAGGATGAAAATGTTAACTCCTGGCCTATTCACTTTGTTGTGTTCAGATCAATTCTCTAATATTCTCTTAACTGGCTTTAAAATGGACCCTTTCATCTTGAAAAAGAAGGAAGCAAGAGTGTTGGCCATCTGGGAGACACTCTGCCAACACCCAGATGTTCACATCCTTCTGTACAATTTACTCAATCAATGCAACATCAAGTTGTGCTGGCTGGGTGGGAGAGTGAAAGCATGGGAAGAAGAGAATAGGGCTTTCCCTGAAGGGGAAAGTCACTAGTCCTGTGCCTTCAGAAGGGAGAAATCTTGTCATTGCTCCGTGTCTGCAGTCTGTTGTCTTATGGTAACCCTGGGAAACAATGCTGAATTCTCTCACTGAAAACATATGAAAAGGTAGAAACTTCCCGTGCATTTGTCCATATAATTATTCTGCCAGAAACAGTAGCAGACGTAACTCCCCAGAGGTTTTCCTTACAGCTGGTGAACTGTGCTGCTTCAGCCCCAGCTGCGCAAGCCAGGTACCCCAGCTGGGTGCCGGGAGGAGATGGCACTGCCCCTCGCAAGCAGGTGGGAGCCTTCGGCCTTTGCAGGGTGGCTGCAGTGCTCAGGGCAGGGAGAGGGAGGGTTGAGATGGGGCTGGGAAAGGAAGCCAAAACCTGACGGAAGGAAGAGCTGGGGCACAGCCAAGGTAGGAAAGGCCAAGGTGGGGAAAATGCAATGAAAGTTCTGAGCAGCCCTTTGGATGTACTGAAGTCTAGACTAAATACCATAATGGAGACTCTGCCTTTTGCTTGAATCCACAAGCACCTCTGTGGGGTGTCCTTGCAGAAGTTTGGCTATCTTGAATACATGGCTAGGACTATACATATACTTGGTTGATTTATGATGTATATTACAATAGCCTAATTCAGTTCCAAGGTTACAGTCCTTTCCACAATGTTCACTGTGCAAAGGAATGAGTCTACCTTTTTATACCTACCAATCAGAGATACGTTTGCCATCCCAATGCCCTCTTCTCCATTTCCCAGCTTGTTTCCTCATATCATCTCCTGCCTTGCAGGGACCTTCCCATCACTGCTGTCTCAGATCTGCTGCTTCTCTTAGTTCTGACCCATGCAGCTCCAGTGCTGACAGCCACGTTATCCTCTCTGTACTATCATCGTGTCATGCCTGATCTATCATCCCTGACCATCCACCTCTGCTAGTTCCCCATAATTCACATTTAGCCTTTCCAGGTCTTTTTAATCAGCCATGGTAATTAAAGCTTGTCAGAGACCAGGTAAATTATTATGTGTTGTAGCTCTCTGACTACTCTTCTTGTTCCAGTGCAGAACAGCAGACAGTGCCTGAGATAGCCCATGGTGAGACCTCAGTAAAGGCTGTGTATTCAGGTTTATCTTTCAGAGTATTTACTGAGAAATGCACCACGTCTACTCCAGCTGACAACAAAAAGCAAGGGAAGGACAGGAAAGAAGAGTCTGTTGTGAATTTGGATGGGGGAGTTCAAAGAATTTGAGGTTTTGAGGGAAAGGACTTTTTGGTTCAGAACATGTTACAAAGAAGTCACAAATGTTGGATCAGAACTCAGTTTAGAGGCAGATTGTGAAAGGCCCTTGGAAGATACATAAGAAGGAAGATACAAGTTGGCTCAAAATGATGAGGAAGAGGATGCCTGTATAGAAGATTTTCCAGTGGAATCTGACAGCAACATAATGTGGGGTAGAGAGCAAATCCTAATCCTCCAAGTTTCCCACAGCAGTAACCAGAGTTGGGCGTCTTTCCATAAAGGGCAAACCAACACATAAACAGAAAGGCAAAGCCATCACTCAGTGAATAATTTTTGCACAGGTAGTTGTCTGCATCAGCCAGAATTCTACTGGTGCTCCTTCCATTATAACCTATGTACCAAGCTTAAACGGGCTGCACTTAGAAAAAAGAAAAATTACAATCTTTTCCTGAATAGCTCACTATTCTGTAAACGCCAATATGCGGATGGCCAGAAGGTTCACTAGGGAGAGAAGCAAGATGCTGCTGTCTTCCCACTCCCCGGTGGCTGAGCTCCTCTGCCTTATAGCTACCCTGCTGCAGCAGATCTGTTCAAAGCTGAAGAAGTCCCACTGGTGATGTTGGCACGCTTGGGTCCCAGTGATGAGAGCTGCCTGCTGCGGATGCAGCCAGCTCAGTAGCACATTTTCCCGGGAGGTGCTAAGACTGGTTGGGACAGTAAATAATTAGCTTTTTTGCCTTTGGCTATAGAAATGATTATGAATTTTTAAGCAATGAGAGTGATTGAAGAAATTTCTGTTTGCTTTCTTTTAGTTGTGTTGCAAAGTTTAGCTTCAAGAAGGAAAATACCCTCAGAGGAGGTTGACAGACAGGTGGAAAAATACAAAGATGCTAAGACATCAGAGGAAACTCAGTGAGCATTAAAAGCTGGGGGAGAAGGTCCTGATAGAGGGGGATGACTTTCATAACAAAGGAATTATCTTTCTTGTTCAGTCCTTCCTTTATCTGATAACAGGCTATTCCCTGAGAAAGTTGGCTCCTGGGAAGTTACTTTCAAGCAGAAGTTGAACATGAAAGTTCATTTTTTGGCAGAAGTTACTTTCTCTTTAAATTTTTTTTTTGGGGGGGGTGTAAATTTATCCTAGTCTTTTTTTTTTTTCTTTTTTTAATTAACAGAATGCTGAAAGATACTGTAGAGGGAAGTTGTCTCTATTAAGGCACATAGGATTTAATCTCAGAAGTATACTACCTCCCTCATGGCCTGCTCAAGGCTGGCTGCTTATGCCTCCTCTGTTGATGGCAGTTCTGCCTCCAGGACTCTTGTCCTCTCTGGCAGACTGGCAGTAAGGGGTCCCCTGATGCCGCATTTTGCAGTCTTGGCTCTTGATCAACCTACTTGGCACAGCAATGAACCTGGAGGTACTTCATGTTTTGCACACAATGCCTCACACTTGTTAACTTTCTGTCTTGCCTTGTCAAGTGAAATCAATATTGATACTAATAAATCCATTAGCAATTAATTATGAATGAATTAGCATTCCTTGAAAAATACTTCTAAGGTAAAAAACACAGTAAGACATTTTCTAAAGGTTCCCTGTTTACTTCCTCTATTGCATCAGTGTTTTCTAATGGTTTTAAAACCCTTACTAAAACGTTCAGTTTTTTCAGCTGTTCCTCCACTTCTGCCCTTGACCCACTGACTGGCTGGGTCAGAAGGCACTTTTCCCCAGATGATTTTAATCCCACTGTGACCCGGGCACAGCAAACACTACTCTCCTTCTGTTGCTGCAAACAGGGCTGCAGATCTGACCACATAGTGGTGGTTGGTGCATGCTGACAAGCCCGATACTGTAACATCAGATGAATGTGCATTGAAAACTTCCTCAGGGTGGCAGTGAGGGCCCAGCACAATTTGCCTGAGGTGTGATACCTGAAACGTGCAACTCTATTATCCCACCATGGCACCACAAACCATTTTCCCTACTGGAAAGACTGGATTGGTTGTGATTGCAGATTGGGGATCTCTTTTAAACCAGTGGGAGAAGCTGAATGAGGCTCCTCCAAGTCCTTCAAGCAGGAGACCAAAGCGTATTTTACATCTCATGGAGGAAAGTTAAGAGGATGAACAAAGAGCAAAGAGTGGGAGCTTCTGCTAAACAGAGTAGCTGTACGGCTTTAAAAACTCTTCCCAAGAAAGCTGACACAGGAAAGACTTAATTTCTTACTGTTGAAATGACACCATGGTGACTGGAGTAACCAGTTAGAAAAAGCAACTACACATCTACCCAGCTCAAATCTTTTACCTTCAAAGTCCTTCTTCATAAATTTATAAGGCTGTAAATCTTGGAAAAAATCTCCTGCAATCATTTTGTCCTATGCCTTTCCATGAGTCAGAATAAGGTTTAGCCACCTCCTCCCTGTAAGATGTTGGTCTAACCTGTTCTCAAATCTGCCAATGAAAGGGCTGAACATCCAGACAAAACCTAGTTCCCGAAGTGTAGCTTAACTCCTTTTTTTTTGTTTTTCTTTTTCCCCTGCAAATGACATTGATTTATTTTTATCCTTCTCACAGTGGCAATGGAGAACAAATGGCAGCTGTCCTCTCTAAAGCAATTGTTTACATATCGAGAAACTCATACATTTTCCTCCATAGTCTTTTTCCTCTAGACTAAACAAACTCAGTTTCTTTAACGTTTCCTCATCACTCAAGTTTTATAAAGCTTTTATCATTCCTGTTGCTTTCTTCTGGACAGTCTCCAATTCTTCCACATCCTCAACTCTTCTTGGCCCTGCTTGGCCATGGCTGACAATCTGTCGCTAAGAAAAATGCCACGCTTCTGAGTGAGATGTTAGAGATCTGTTTCCAGATTTAGCATTCTTCCATTGTAGATGTAAGCATTTTAGTTTCTGTTAGTACTGATAAATATATATATGTATATCTATAATAAAGCAAACAAAACAACACAAAGTCTCACATTCTTCAAGGTGATTTGTCAGTTTTGCACGTCAGTGACTACTGTCTTTATAACACTTACATGTGTTCCATGGCACTTTCCCCACCCGGCAGCATGGCTACTGAGGCAGCCAGAGGCCTTGCAGTCAGCAACCCTTGTAGGAGAGCCTCTCACAAGGCAATGCAATTAAAGTCAGCATTCAAAGCACTTCAAATAATCAAAAGACCTACCAGCCCCCGAACAGAGGCAAAATCAAAGAGCCTGGCATGGAAAGAAACCCAGCAACCCTGAAGGCATGAGCAACCAACCTAAAGAGATTACATGGCAACAGAGGGAAGTAGGGGAGGAACTAATGGCATCAACAGTTGAAAAACAAACAAATTCAGGAGACTTCAAAAAAGGAGTAACTGGGCTACCAAATTACATGTTTTTTAGGTATTTGGGCTAAGGAGGAACATGTGTGGTTGGAGTGTCCAGGTTTGGTTTAGTCCTGACCATGGAAAGCATTGGGTATTTCCTCCTTGGTATCAGTCATGGCTACCAGCAAACACTTGTGTAGTTTTGAGTGGTCCCACACTAACAGTCAAAAATCAGAAACGTGCTATTGTCTTCTTGCTAAGCTTAGAAAAGGGATTGTGCGCTCAAAAGCCCATCTGTTTAATAGATCAGTATCAGCTACAATATCCTGACATCAATATCCTTAAGATGTTGTAGCTGCTATCATGAAGCTTGCAAATTTTGCTGGTAGGTTGTTTACTCAAGAGGAGCACACAACTCAAGAGCAGTCTCATTTCCAGAAATCTCTTTTTCTTCTGTGGGCTGATGGAGGTTGCACAAAATTCTCAGCAAAAATCAGAGTAGGCAACTCATACCTGATTTGAACTCTTTATCAAAAATACCTCCTTGACTTCCTCTTCCAGGAGAAATCATGGATCCCTCCACATAAATTCAGGGATCTGTTCACTAAGCTAAGCAACAGCTTTATCACCCATATGTTGGCACCTTCTGTATTTCTAATAACTTTAGGAGAGGAACACAAATTCCACGTTGTGTATATATCTTGAAGTTCTTTTAAATGGTAGAACTGGGACCAACTCATCCTAAGGGTGAAACCAACAAAAAAGCATTTGGTGCAATTAATTTAGCAAGCTTTCAACCTGATGATGCTTATTTAACCAATGTGGATGAAAGCAAAATTTCTCCACGGCCCCTTCTAAACACCTCAACTAAGAAAATAAGCATGAGTGTGGTAAAGAGCATGTTGATACCCCAAGGGACCAGGGAAAGTGCAACAACAGAATGCCTTATACAGAAGGGGGAGTGTTAAGCATGTTTAAACCAAACATTTCTTTCCCTTTCCTTTGGGATAAAACTATTTCCCATGGAAACTAAGGCTGTGCCCCTACATGTGTAGCCCGGGGAGAGATGCTTTGATGTGAAAGAGAATCCTGGTAAAGTACCGGATGCAGAAGCCAATGTGGAAATAGGAGGGACTTCCAGAAGCAGGAAAAAGCATTGTCCCAGAGGAGCTTCCATCACCCCCCCCAGGTCATCACTCAGACTGTCTGGCTAGTTTCCTCCTGACGGTCACTTGGCCGTAAGGAAAGTCTTGTCTCAGACATGGGGCAAAAGTTTATAACTTTTCCCTTACTTTAGGCAGCTAAATGAATGTGAGATTTTATGGCATAATCTAGATATAAAAAACTAAAGTGAAAAGGTCACAAATTATAAACCAAATGCTGCTTTTAAGGGTGCCACACAAAACTTGGAGAAACCACGAGAACTTCAGAAAAGTAGAAGTGCTGCAGATTTGATTTAGTCTAGGGAAAAGGAAGAGTGATTTAAATCTGTAAGTTTTTAAGGATAATACAAAGAAATGAATATGAGAATTAGTAGGAAAATCTTACAATGTGTACACTCATCTGCTATTGGAGCTATATGGTCTATATGAAGGGAACCTGCACATAGTGCACAGATGATTCATTTTAGGTTATTAGTCTTCAAGGCAGATGGTGTGGGGGATCTGCGTGTAAACATTTGCCTGGTATTGTAGGACTCACAGCCCAAAAGGAGCCTGTTCCAGAGATAAAAAATTCTATGGTGATTCCCCCATCTTGTTCTTTAAAAGAGCCAAACATTATTCTCTGCTTTCTTCACCTGTCACTGAGATGAATGCTGGTCATGGCCTGAACTCCACCAGCGAGCTTACACAGAGAGCACTGCTAATGCTACCACATGACACAGAAGGCGCAAAAGTCCTCCTGCACGCCCATGAGCAGATTATGGTCACGTGTGGAATCTGTTCAGCAGCAGCAAAAGATGGTGTGAACCCTGATAACTTGTTATGGTACTGTAAGTCCCTCTTCACCCTCCAAGTTTTCACCACTGTCAAGGTTCTTGTGGGTGCTGGTTCTGAAACAGCTGAAAGGAAACTGAAGTATCATTTGATCAGAGACCTTATCTAGGCACATGGGCCATATCTAAGCCAGTGGCCCTATGATGGCAATGGTCAGGGTTTGTTCCTGTTAGTATTTCAGCACAAGGCTCACAGGCAATACACTACATCATCATTTCTTTGTATGCTCTGGCTCAGTGACACATCCAGTGCAATTTCTGTGACAAAGATTTTGCCAGTGTGCCCTTCCACAGTAAGGTCTGGCACCTTGTTTCACACTCGGAACAATGCATTTCTTTTAACTACTTAACTGAATGTGTTGAATTATTTCTTTGGTGACTAGAGAGAACTTCATACTGGTGACCTTTGAGGCTAACAGATTAGGTGTATTTATTACTAAGTTTGCACTTGGTGCCTACCTCACATAAATTAAGTACATCTACTATGTTCAACATCATTTACATTGACCGTCTACTAAATAGATTACTGCTTTGGCCCATGTTCTTAAAGATAAATAGAATATTGGCATATGGATCTCTGAGCAACATCTCTGCCTGAAGATACGGGGAGCTGGAGGAGGTCAGAGTTCCTGAAAACTGAGCCACAAGATCAACGTCACAACTAAATCTTTGTGGTCACAACTAAATCTGATGCCCAGTTGACCACTCAAAGTCCTTTGAAATTAGACCCAGAGCCAGAAGAAACTCCAAACCCTCCTGTGCATGGACTGGTTTCCTCTCTCTCTTTAGTGGGAGTAAGAGTATTTTACTCTTACATAGGGAGCCCTGAGGTGTATTTAATTAACGCTCATTATGAACTCTGAGAGGAGGTTGAGACACAAACATTATTATAGCTTCAAAGCCTGTGGGGATCACTCAGGTTTTACTCAGCTCTCTTATGCTGGCAGAGTTCTTACTGACCTCCGGAGATTCGAATATATGGAACAAAGTGTTTAGAATTTGGCCCATAATGTACCTGTCTCTCTCCTAGGCTGGACTTTGCTCTAATCCATCCTACATTCTTTGAGTCTCATCTATTTATTGACTAAAGCACCGAGTGCCTTCAGAGGTGTTGCTCTACCAGTAATGGTTCTCATTCAAACATTGCTCACTATCAAACAGTCTAACCCTATTAATAATAACTTTAAAGAGAACAGAGAAAGAGGAGACAAGAAGTAGATTCAGTTTAATAAGATTTTTCTTTCACCCAAGTTTTATATTCCTTTCTTTTATCTTTTTATCAAGGCAACTGTATTCTGAAAAGCCTGAGGGTACAATAAACAACAGAAGGTGATGCAATGGCTGCTCGTTATTGCTTGATGGGTGAATCATCCTACTGGCTGTTATCTGCGTTATTGGAACAGATCACTCGAGGGCTGCACTGAACATGGGCCACAAAATGTAACACTGCACTAATATCATGATGTGACACGTCAGTCTCTTTATTTCTAGATGAATTTCCTTTCAATTGCGCATAGATAAAATCACAACAAAGGGTGCCCATGGAATATATTAAAAATTATACCTGAACCTTATTTTTACAAAGCTCAGTTGGTACTGACTGGCCAAATCCAGCAACCTGTGCTTACACCAGTGAGCAGCTGTTCATGCAAAAAATTCCATTGTTTCATCAGGACATCTCAAGCAAGCGACTGCTCCCTTTCCAGAATTAGTGCTGAGGTTTTTTCCCACCCTACCCTGATGTTTTACACAAAATGCCACATCCTACTCAGTTTTTATGGTATACTAGGGTAGTCCTTCTTTTCTTTTCCCCCCATTGGTTTTATGAATCTTGTACTACTGGGACTAAACTGAGAATGAAATGTTTCCACAAGCAATATATGAGCATTAAAAACCGCCAATATAAACGTATTTTACCAAAACCAAAATTACTTCTTTTATTTCTCACATATGATGCCTAGTCTACATGAAGACCTCCATAATTAAGATCCTAAAACCTGTCTTGCCTGGCAGAAGAGGCTGTTCTGTGGGTTTGTACCTGAGGTCCTCTAACCAAATGACACTTTTGACATAAAAGTACTAGCTTTTGGTGTTAACAATATAATTTAGCAGCTGTGATATATTTTCGGTTTGGGTATTTTTTTATACTGACCTATTGTCTTGTATCTGGAGTCCATGAAAACACTTCAGGTCCTCCAGGAAACAGGCACAGAGGCAGAAAAGAAAATTTGTGACTTTAGGAAGTGTCTCTGCCAAGCTGTCTCTAGTCAGCCTCTGCAAACCAGACCTTGTTTACTCCACAGTATTTTGTGGTATTTTCCCCCTTTGTTTCTTGCAAGCCTTTGTGCGCCTTTTCCCAAACCAAAGCTTTCAGGGTTTGAACTAACAACTGCAGTACCGTCAGCTGTCCCCGGGGAGGGGCATGTGGTACTGCATGGCTGTAATCAGACCACAGAGTGCCTAGAGCAGAAAGGGAGGCTTACACTTCATGCTGAGCTATCTGTGTAGAATGAGAAATCAGGACAGTATGATCTTAATAAACTTGTACTATTGCTTAGAGACAAGACCCACTGCACTGTCCAGTATTCACACAAGGACATCTTCGCTCTGCACCAGGGAAGAGATTTGTAACAGCAAAGGTGTCCAAAAGGCTTCGTTAGTCATGTGACCAATGACGGAAATTAGGATGACACTCACAGCTGCCTGGCCCAAACCAGCCATGCAGTGATAGAGCGAGGCAGGCCCACAGCACCAGGGCTCTAGCAACCTAAGGCAGTCCAGCAGCCCACAGGTAAATGGCATGGCTGTCGCAGCTCAGTCAGACCTCCCCATGCAGGGGCTAGCAGCTGCAGAAAAACCCAGGATGGGGTTAGGACTGGTTACTTGAACCTCTGTTGGCCAGCCTTTTCCTCCTGTGGATAACACATCCCTAAAGCAGCAGCACAAAGTGATGGAATCACACAACCATTTCGTTTGGAAGAGACCTTTACGATCATCAAGTCCAAACATTAACCCAGCACTGTCAAACACACCACTAAACCATGATCCCATGTCTTTAGGATCCCTCCAAGAATAATGACTCCACCACTTCCCTGGGCAGCCTGTTCCAATGTTTCCTTACTCTGACTACAGGAAATATGCAAGTTATCATCAACACTAGTGATTCCCCTGCTTCTGTTGCTAAACTCAGTATTACACTTCCACAGCTGCTTGGATTTTGCTGCACAAGGCATTGTCCACCAGCTCCCCAGCCTCCTTACTGCAGCCCTTCTCACCACTAAGAGCTCAGAATCATGGCCAACAGGACCAATACATATTTCAGTTCGTGCCAAGGGCAACTTAGGCTCCCTTCCAGTTTCTTTTTACCAGATTAAAGTCAAGCTTCCACACCAAATACAAAGTGGTGGGGCTGAACACACACCTCAAATCTTCCGGGAGAAATTCACCACTTCAGAAATCACTCTCTGTTAAGCTGACCCCACCACAAGAGATAAAACGTCCCTGAGCATTTACTAAAGCATTCCTCTTGCGCCTTTTCCCAGCCCGAGGCAGAGGCAGAGGCAGAGCTGGGGACTCAGGCAGGGCCCTGCCCCATCCCCACAGAGCTCTGGTCCCACCACACCGTGCACCCGGACAGGCCCAATGGCTACCTCAAGCAAAGGACAGGAACAAGGCCAGAGTGGAGCTCAGCCATGATACAGTGGCCATCTTCATCTGGATGGTACAACATAAACTATATTTGGAGGCCAGAATGTGGCTGTGCGTGGCTGCTTACCACCTGAGTTCCTTTCAGCTGCGTGTTTGGAAGACTGATTTACCTTTTACATTTTGATTTGATGTCCAGTGGAGAAGGAAGCTTCTCAGAGATAAGCTCTTTTTTCCCTTTGTCATTAACATTTCTCACTCTCTTTTGTTTTAAAATATTTACAATTATGGCAATGAATGTTTATGCATTAGAAGCAAGTGAAACCACTAAATTTTTACCAAAAATCCCAGACAGAGACATTGTGGGTTTTTTAAGCCCCATTTTCTCTATGGAGAATGTGTCCAAGATGAAAGAAGTAACTGTTACTGTAAGGTACTCTCCATTTTGAATCCAGAAAGTACAGGAAGCTGAGCAGTCTCTTTGTTCATCCAGCTACTGCTGCTGATGGAGACAAAGCAAGTCATGCGTCTACATAGTCTTATGTTGATTTTGCTTTTCTTGGACAAAAGATTTTCTAATGGGTGGGGTCAGTCAACAAGGATGAAGGAAGAGGGATTTGCAGTTACAGCTGAGCTGCCTTCTGTGTGCCCTTGGTCAGCTTTCATCTACTTCATTGCTGTGTACCTTTGGCTATGGCAAAATCAGTCCAGAGAGAGAGGGAAGGAAATCCCAGAATAATGCCAGCATCCTGGGAAAAACCTTGCCCATGAAGATAGGGAGCAGCAAAGAACCCCTGACCTGATACACCATCCAGCCTCTCCAGCTGCAGTGTTTGGTGTTAGTTAAATACAAAGGAGAGACAGATGGTTGTTCCCCTTCCCTCTCAATTTTTATGAAATTTCATATGGAAAATTGCAAAACCATTGACCAGCTCTATTACTGGGAAAAATATTTTTGTAAGTGGGCCAAAGGTTTTGCCCTTGCTAATTCTCAAGAGTTCAAAGGTTAATCAAGATTTAAACCTGTGATGATTTTCAATCAGTTCTAAGGAATCACAGGTTTAAAATCGTCTGGAAGAAAACTTGAGAAAGAAGATTTGGTGGCAATTTGAGAAAATGAGTGGATTTTACTTACTCAGAACAGTCGTATGCTACAGAGGCTTTTTCCTACACTTCAGCATTTTTTACATCTACTTGAAAAATACAGTAGAATGAATTGTACAAATTATGTTGTATTTCCATTAAATAGATATTGTGTGGTAGGCAAAAATAATAATAACAAAAAAGCCAAAATAGGAATGAGGCAAGTTAATTGCGTGACAAGAAAAGAGAGGAAAGTCCCATGAAAACAGAAGCAATGCAATGCTGTCCCTGCGCTCTCTGACCTGAGTCCGGAGACATGTGTTAACAGCACACACCGCAGCCTGAGGCAGAAAAATGTGATGTGGTTGACAAAACTGTGGCATGACTAAAGACAGAGCATGTGAATTGTATTTATGTACTAGTCTCTGAAGTGGAGAGCATATTGTCAAGCAGCCTGAGGGAGCTATATCATATGTAGCTCTGTGTGCAGCACGGTATAGCTGTATCCCATTAAGATGCTGGTAATGGAATATATTAAATATCCTCTTGGAGGCTAAGGGTCCAATCATCCTGCACTGAAATCAATACAATTTTTGCAGTTTTTTTTTAATGGGAAGAGAATCAAACCCTTTCAGCTGCCACTCTTCTGAAGGATCCACATGCATGCACAACAACCAGTAAAACTAGAAGAGAGCTGTGTGTTTTGCACTCCCAAAAATGCCCATCCATGGTCACATCACAACGACTAAGAGTAGGCTTGTCTGGTGACTGATCTGCAACTGCTCTGCCTGGACCCCACCCAAAAGCCAAGAGACCCATTCACAGAGCAAAAGCTGTCAAATGCCGTCTTTCAGAGCAAGTAGACCAGCCTAAAACACAGAAATTTGTTTTCTGATTGTAATAGACACCTAAATGTATCCTAAAAGATAGTAGCATTTTATAGTCTGCTATTACAAAAGCCATCACATGCTATCTTCCTTCACTCCTTCCACAACATTTCTTCTTCTTTTTTTTTTTATAATCATCTTCATAGCTCGCCTCCAGCTAAATAACTTGTATGTATGATTTTGTTTCCAGATCTCTCAGGAAATACACAGAGCCAGAGAAATAATCAGAGTTTAGTACACTGGCTTCCTGTTCTGTTTCTTGAGGAGAACAGGCTGGGTCCTGTTCTGCCTTCCCCTGGGGAAACAGAGTGGACTGCTGATGGTGGTGGAGCTAAACGAAGGTAAAACATCAAAACCCAAGAAAAAGTGATTCACAGAGGGGATTCTGGGCTAAAACTATGGGGCACATTTTTAAAAATCAGCTGTTAGCTTACAGAGAAGTTTCCTTTAAGCACAATACACAGTTAAGTTTTCCATTTTAAATGAACTTGAAAATAAAACTCAATGCATCCCAAAGGCTTGGAAGTCCTGTTGGCATGTTAAAAAAATGCCATTAAAATAAAAAAAAAATCCCACAATGTGTGTGTGTGTGGTGGCTCATAGCCAAGTGCTGGAGGTGGACAGCAATGGTCCCTTCACTGATGGTGGTGTCCTACATCATAGCTCTGTTTCAAAAGAGAGGCTCAGGAAGGAGCCAGCTCTGGGTCCTGCAGGATTTAGACCTTGGTGTCCCCTTGGGAGAGTGCTGCAGCAGAGCATGGAAGGCAAGGGTGTGCTGCTTCATAAATGATATTACTGCAGCACTCCATGAACATGACCAGCTCTATACAGGCAAAGCAGGATGAATTTATCTTGAAGGCCACAGTAACAGATTTTAGGTCACTGCTTGTTAATGTCATTTCCTTAATCAACCAAAGAGTAGCCCATACGGGTGAGGTCACTTTGAGATTTCCATTGGACAGGCAGCATCTTCATCTCCTCAGAAAGAGGCAATCTGAGTTTTACATCAAGTGCTGCACAGCAGGACTGGGTTCAACTTTTTACCAAGAAATCTGTTGCTTCACTGTGGCTCTGGTGTCTCTGGCTCCAAGCATTTATCTGAAGCAGAGAAGTAAACCAAAATACCAAATCTGAGACTGGTTTTCCGCTTGCCTTTGTTGTAAAAACCTTATGGCATTTTTCTTAACAGCTGAAGATGCTGCATTCTCAAGAGCTTTATGAACAGAGGCAGGAAAATAGAGAGAGTTTGTACAGTCTCTTCAAATGGAGGCAGCTTATTTTTGTTCCTGCTGATTCAAAGGACAATCTCACTGATGAACTTTCCCTTTTTAATTTGCCAACAGCACATACCAAGCACAGACCCAGCGTGCAACAGGGCATGTCGGATTCAAGAAAAAGTGGACAGTATGTGAGCAGAATACTACCTATATAGACACACAATGGTGATCCTTTCTCTGCACCTCAGGGGTTCTCAGCTAGGCCTGGGGCAAGAGAGCAGATTGCACACAAGACTTTCTCCTTGTTGGAGTGGAAGAAGCATCTGTGCAATAGAGGTACAGGGAAGGCGCATCTATCTGCAACTGCCTGCCGTAGCAGCCTTCGTGCGTGTTTTGTGTAGGACTAGGATGCACAAGCTCTCCTGAAGGCTTGATGCACTTATTCCATCACCTTTCACACCTCTGCCTCTGGGAAGAGCAGGGAGGACTGGTAGAGAGCTGACTCAGAGCAGACCCTGGCTGTGCACAGTGCGAGTACTGCACTTCTGTAGAGCCCACCTTCAGACCTGCCCAGAGACGTTGCTGTTGTGGGCAAGAGGCATTTCCTGTTAATTGTGGCCTGGCTCTTCAATCTCTTTAAAGAGCAGGTCCGTTTTAGCTATGCAAGGATAACAAATACACCTCATTCTCCCACAACCAGCCCCACAGCCCTGGAGCTCCACTGCAAGATCTCAGACAGGGTCGTACTTCTGTGACCTGGACATCTTGGTCTTACTGACATCCACACTTCTGGGATACTTTCTGAGAGGTAGATATATATATTCCCTGTAGTTCAAGCAGATACAAGACCTCTAGCACGATACAGAGATCACAGGAAGAAATGCAGCACAGAAGGGGTTCAAGGTTTTGAACTTCCACCTGTGAAGCATCAAAGGGCAAAATCTAGAACCTGAAATCATAAATAGAATAGATTTACCAAGACGGTAAACCACTGAGGCAAAGAGAATGGCTGACCTGAGAGCCTGCAGTGTCAGGGGAAGTCCTCAAATAGTCCAAACACCAGAAGGGGATCACAGATAAACAAAAGCTGACCAATGGCATTACAAAACATGGAGAGATACCCTAAATTCACCAAAAGAGCAGGGTGGCAAGACCTGCAGACTGAAAATGCCCACATTCAGATTTCCTGCTTGGAGTGAAAAGTGTTTCACTCACAACTGGTGACATCATTTGGATCTTCCCAACACTAAACTGAATTGTCTGAACACTCCCACATGAAAGTAAAATAATTTCCAATTGTTTTCATCTTTTCTGTGTTATTAAAAATAATATTTTAATTATGTCCACACTAATTTGATTCCGAAGAGACAAAATCATTCTTAAGTTATTTCTACCAGAAATGTTTATTGTAGAAACAATCCCTTTTCACCTGTAATTCTTAAATTTCTAGCTTCTAAGTTATACAAATTGCTGTGAACTTTCTTAATTTAGTTGTTTTGGGTTTTTTTTATCCATGTCTCAAATATTGGGGGTTTTTTTCTTTCTGTTTTGTTTGAATAATTTTACTTGCAGGTATTTTCTTTAGAAAAACAGGAGAATCCTCTTCTACAAATGTGAAGTTCTGATTTTTGGCCATCTGAGAAAATGTTTCTCCTCAGCTGTCAATTACAATTTTTACTTCCTTTTAAAATTTGTTTCCTCCAACTGATTTGGCCCATAACTTTTTGAGAGAGGCATCATCTGTCCTCTCTCAGCACTACCACCAAGGCTGGAAATACCCATGGGAAGTCTGGATTTGTCATGCTGCACTAAAATAATCAGTGTTCTCTAGATCACCAGGACCAGGGCTGGTCCAGGACCAGCTGGGGTTTCACACATCTTTGAATGGTGACACAGAGGCTACCATCTGAAGAACATTTCACATGGCTTCCTATATATCTTACCTTTCCTCAGTATATGAAGAGAACAGATAACTCTATCAGGCCACAAATATTTAATAAACAGCATTTTTGTCCACTAGAGTTGTGGCACTATAAAAAAATCAGCATCCATTGCTCATTTTTTGCCTTACAACATTGACTGTGATCTTGATATTTGACTTTGTGGGAAGCTGTTTGAGCTAGGATGAGCACACGGGCATGTTTCAATTTGTTAGGCTCACAAATAAGAAAACTGCTCCTACCACATCAGATCCCTGGCAGCAGGGACTGTATCATACATCTAAGTGAGCAAACAGAGGGTGAATCGGACTTTGGTTCTACAAATGGAGCTGTGCAGATGGCACAGTGCTTACAAAGAGGCAGGAATATTGTCTTTTGATCTCAGTAGGAGGGTGGGGACAAGGAGGGGGAAATCTGATATTACCCACAAGCTGGGGAAAGTTTCAAATCTCTCGCTCAAACAGGCAAAGTATTTGCTGCTGGGTTTCTGCTTTTATCCTTCTCATTACCAATATTAGCTCCTGATGCCTCCTTGGTTTTTTTCCTCAATGAATTTGCAGTAATCTACAAAACAAGGTTTAAGATACACTGGAAGATGAGCAAATGCTATTCTTAAATTATAAACTCTATTAGAAAAAGAAGGACTTCTAAAAGCATTAGCTAGTAAAACATATTTTACTAATATTAATTGTTTCTTTTCATGAATAATGATTTAAAAAATCCTAGAGCAGAGCAAAATTTCTGATAGGTTAAGTGGGAGATTTTTTTGGGCTCAGCCAGAAATTTATGAATCAGCAAACCTGATTTAATTTAGTGAAAGCAGTAGATTTAAGATATGTATTTGATAAAGCATCTGTTGCAAGAAGGATATGCCTTCTCCTTTCAGTTTAACCACAATAGCAAATAGCTGGGCTACTACTGCACAGAAAATTATTGCAAGAATGATAGGGCTCATTCTATGCAGTTTTGTTATCTGTTGAAAGGAACATCCTGAAACAAAGTCAGATTGATAAGCAAAGAAAATAAACAAGCAAACAAAATATGTCTCAATGGGGACAGCTGCTTTTTTACGAAAAATACTGCTTCTATATATTTTTTAATGTTTTTTGAAAACCTGACAACAATTTGAAGAGCAAAATATCGTTATTCTTACAGGTTTTAAAAACCTTGAAATTCTCCAAAGAAATCTGGGGAATTTTTGCTGTCGTTTCTTGTCAAATACTGTAGCAACATCTTCTATCTTCTGAAATAAATTCCAGCAGTTTAAAAGACCAGTTTGTTTACATGTGTGTGTATCTCAGAGAAAGAAGGACGAGCCTTCTGAGAGCAATGCCAATTACTCAGCAGATGAGTAATTCCCACACCCCGCTGACATTACAGCAAACTGAGAGGACTCGTGGTTGGCCCCAGAGCAAGGCAGACAGGTGTTACACTCTTTTTTTTATTACATATTTCCAGTCCTACCAGCTGCATCTTCATTGTCGTGGAAGATAATACATTTTTTTTTTTGTTAACTTACACTGCAAAAGATAGATGACAACTTAAAAGCAACCTTGCTTGATTTACAGGGTCTCAAACCTTTTGGCCACATTTGTCACTTAAGAAAAAAGTCATTTAACTTCTGTGTAAAGTTACATGTTAGAAAGAGAGAGGGAAAGTTACATGTTAGAAAGAGAGAGGGAAAGAAGGTTTTCATATGGCACAAAGCCCTTTACATTTAAAGCAGAAGAAAACCTCATCAATATTCAAAATTTCTTCTGTGTGTACTGAAAACAGGCAGATATTTATATGCCAGATCAGCAGAAGAGGTGGAAAAGGCAGAAGAACAGTGTGTGAAACCGTTACCAGAAATCCCATTCATACAGATAAAATAGCATGGATGAGCTGACTTTGTGGGGCTTTTGCATTAATTGGGTGTGACACTAGATATAAGGCTCAGTTTCAGAGACTGGTGTTGACTCTCCTAAAAGTTTGAATATTTAATCCAAATCCTCTAAAGAGAAAGCTTTGTACATGACCTGAACCTGGAACTCGTGAAAAATTCTGCATGTAAGTTTCTCTGCTTCATGAATATTTTTGTAAAGGTTTTTTTCATTAAGTGAGAAACTAAGTAAGTGAAAGATGCATAAAAGCATTAGAAAATGGCAAAACCTGCAACGCATATTTCTGGTGCAGGATGTCTAGTTCTTCATGGAAAATAATACGCCAATCTTGATCTCTTGGGCTGGAACTACTATCTGGAGATGATTCTCTTCGCTGACTACAGAGGGAGCCAAGTTTCCTCAGTTAGTTTAGGTAGGTGTCTGAATTTTTGTAACTAAAATTCCTCTAAAATTTCTAATGTAGAGAGCATAAGCAAACTAAAAGTTTGATTCCCCTCAATTTTACAGTAGTTTTGGTGATACAGCCTGTCTGTGTGGAAGTGAAATCTTCAATTTGTCTGTTTCTCCTCTTAATGTGTTTCAATGTTTACAACTCAGAAGTTTGTGTACATTTCTGATGCCAAATAAAGAGCAGTAACAAAGACAGGATTCTAATGCAGCAAGCACTAGCAGCAGCACAAGTGTCTTTAAAAAGAGTGAATATAGTAAATTAAAAGGAATAGAAGTGTCAGCTGAAGTTCATTTAAATCTATGAAATCTAAAAATCTATGAAAGTGGTAAATCTGTGTGCATCTGGGGAATCAGTTACCGAATTTTCTGTGCTTGCTTTTCTCCAAGCTTCCAGCTTCCAGAAGAAACTGGATGATACCCTGTATGCAGAAATGTAGCCATTTCTGAAGCTTTATGTTCTTCAACATAAAGACCGTTGTGGTAGCAAACACCTAAGGCCGTGATGTCCCACATCTTCACGAAAAGCTCTGCTAGAGGAGGCCTGCACTGAGAAATAATTGCCAAGACCTGTATGAGCTGCCAGTCACATCCTGGTGAGGAAGAACAAATGGGTCAGCCCCATTCACAAACAGCCAGAGGATCCCAACTCCCCAGACCATGTAGGCTGCAAGTGTTACAAGACCAAATGCTCCAGATCCCTTGGGATAGGGTGAAAGATGAGTACCTCATCTGCTTCTCCTTATTAGCACTTTGAACATATGCACTAGGGTGAGATGATGTTTGAGGAAACTGCAAAAGGTGGCACAGTGAGTGCTTTGCTCCAAGGAAGGAAGACATTTGGTGGAGTATGACAATTAACTTCACTTGGCTGCAAATGGGAAGAATCACAGACCGAGCCTATTGACGTGGCTTCTTCCCGAATTTCTTCGGTGTAAAAACTTTACCACTCAGTTCCTTTAAATTTTATGATATTTTTTGGTGCTACAAAATTTTTGATAGAAGTAAGGCTTTCTAAGAGCAAATAATCTTCTGAGATGTGAAACACCTTCTCAACAAAAAGCACAATCAAGTCTTAGCACACTTCCACAGCTATTTCAGTCCTTCTGGCTCTCCATATGAATGACTTAACAGTTTGTCACTACTTTCTGAGCTGCTCTGGGCTAGTATATCTGACTGCATGAATAGTAAAAGTGTCTGTCCTTGAGTTCAGACCAATGTGACACAAAAAAAAAAAGAGGCAACAATGTGGCTTATACCAATTTTGACATCATGATTATGTCAGAAAAGTAATGTGTCACTGAGGACAAAAGCTGTAGGAGACAGACAAGGTTCACGTGCCTGGGACGGTCTCTGAAGACAGACTGCTAGACGCGTTCCTATGAAACCTTACCCCATCAGTTTGTTAAGAATGAAAATTAAAAATTACATTTAACCTTCTGTGGTGCGGGAGTTAACCACAAGAAATGTGATGTCAAAACCCATGCTTGTGAAATAGAGTTGAGTGTTCACCTGCTCTAGTCAGGGGCCACTTCTCTGCTCACACTGTCTTGCCTGGAATTTGCCACACTGTATTTGGGAAAAGAGGTTAATTTCACTGAATGGACAACTTTGGGAATAGTGACATCAGCTGAGCGTCTGCTCTTCTGTGCCTTCAGTACCACAGATTTCACCTTGCTGTAGCTGCAGACTCTTAACAATTTTGCTTTCTTCTAGACTTCCTCATAAAGGTAGAGCAAGGTTGCCCACAGGCAAAAGCAAGCAATTCCAGGCCATGATGTCATATATGGCTGCATCAGACCTATTTCCATTTGAGTAGTGCTTCTGGCATTGCAAAAGGCAACATGGGAAATCCCTGCTTTGAGGCAACGCAGAATTAGCGATAAGTGGCTCTGCAAAACCTGAGGCTGGTGAAGTGAATTTAGGTTAAGAACACAGCCGAAGTGGTTTTGGTGCTGTTTTTTTCTACACAGATGAAGATATGCACATGGGTGTAACATAGCTATGCTTGACATGTGCTCACTATTTTGGTCTTTGTACCTGCATGTGCAACTCTACAGACATCAGCAATTGCACTCCTCACTACAGAGATAAATCCATGTGGGAGTGCAGAAAGGGGTAACTGATAGTACCTTTTCTGACAGAGTAAGGGTTCAGAGGATGTAGGAAAAAATAAAAAGAAGCAAGGCAGAAATTGTTCCCTAAACACCTTGATGCTCAGGGAGATGTAGACAGAGCACAGCCCATATAACACAAAAGGGAGCTGTTGCAATTGCAAGCCCTCAACAGCACACGGCTCTGCTGGCGGCAGGTCTCAGCACTTATTTCTGCTGTTGACAAGAGACTGAAGAATTTCAAATGCATTCCAGTTCACAGATCCTGGGAAGAAGAAAGAGGAACATTTGATCACTCTTCTATGAATATTTCTTTCTCCACTCAGGTCTATGATTTATTGGACATATTTTTAAGGTAATCATGGATACAATGCCCAGCAAAGGCAATTTTTCCCTCAATCACTCTTTCAATATACTGTTTGCATTTCCTTGGATGAGGAGAACACAATTCTGAAGATCGAGGTCATACAGAAATTTGGAAGCCCAAAAGCACAGGGAGAGAGGGGACATTCCAGTCATTTCACGCTTACTGGGGATTCAGAAGGGACTACATCTAATTCCCCTGAAGGGTGGCAGATGGGGTGTAGGCAATCAAACATCTAGGAGAGCCGATGAAAGAAAAGATTTCCATTAATTTCAAAAATTTCCACCAGGTCTGTGGTAGAAAGGCACATTGCCTCGAATTCCAGTTGAAGAAGCAGAGAAGACACCCTCACATACTCACTAGAGCAGGAGAGGACCTGGAAGAGGAAAGTGCTTTGGGAACAAAGTGACAGCAAGCTGGCAGGAAGGGAGATGCAGGCGGACATGCTGTTCAAAGAGGAAGGCTTGCACTCCTTTCATAATTTGGAATAAAATCGTCTGATTCAGACAGACACATTTCAATAATTCTGACTCATCTGGAGGCAAATCCACCTCAATGGCAACTCCCTAAACCTTGCTAAACACCTAAGGAATATGTTTGGAAATGCTGTTAACTTAGTAGCATCCAGCTCAGTTCTTAAAGCACTGGAGCCCACCTAAACAAGGATCTTTCTTCTTGAAATAAGCAACTTCTTCAAAGAATTGATTTCTTTTTGCTCCAGAATATACATAGGAAATACACTGAAACTGCAGAAAAAATAAAATCCCTTCTGAAGAAATAAACTAATTAAGAGAAGACTGAAGTGATTCTGCTAGCATAATCTGACCAAGCAGGAGTTTTTATAAAAATAATGAGAGCCAGTTGTTCACTACTCTATGTGAACCTACTGTAAACAGCCTCTGGAGAAAAATATAATTATATAATGGCAAGAAAGCATGCTTCTGAGGCCTCACTCAGAGAATCCCAGCATAACTTCTGTGCCCTGGGAAGTCATGCAAAGAGCAACAGCATCTGCTGACTCCCAGAGCTCAACTGGCTAGGGTGATCTTGAAATGGGAGGGAGGGAGGACCCATAAAAACCTTTCTACTTCTTTTAAACACTTTAAAAATGAAGTAGATCCTGTCCAGTTCTACTGCTGATTGACCCCGTGACTGTGCAACACATCATCTCTCTGAGCATTCCCACTGGGCTGGCATCTTCCATTCTCACATTCAGCAGGAAAGGGACACAGATCTCGTGGAGAGAACTGGACACGTGCTTCCACCTCACACACCTGCTCTTTTTGTTATGCCTTTGTCCCATTTGGTGCCTTGCCTATTCAGATTTCACCCGTCTGTACTGTAGTAGACCAGAAAATAACAGTCCTGTAAAATCAAAGTAGCTTCACTAAGAGTCAGCGCGTTTAGTTTGGGTTTGTAGTGCTATAATTCAAAGCAACACAATTCTGTGTATGTATACAATGTTTCTTCTCTCTCTAAACACTTGTTCCCTGTATCTCATAGCATATCACATACAAAAAATGTCTTTCCCAAAAAGGTGAGAAAAAAGCAAAGAAGCTCCTATCTCTCATACTTCTTTCCTGCAAACTTAAATTGATGAGAATGAATTGTAAATGCCTTTCAGTTCAGCTTTAAAAATGTGAGGACTCAATTCCCTTCAACAGTGTAAATTAATATGGAACATGCATGTGTTAGAAAACATAGTTCATCAAGATAGAGAGATAATACTGTGATTTATGCATTTAAGTAATACAGTACCTTTTCATTTGAGAGCAGAATGGGCCTCTACCAGGACAGCTAACATGGGAGAGAGTATGAAATACTGTGCAAAACTAGAGAGACACCCATCCTGCACAACTCTTCCACTTGTTTGTAGAGCATGGTGGTGGGTTGATGCAATTTTTCTTTGTGGATTACACAACTCACTGATTTTTTACATTGTCTGAAACATGATAAACATAGCAACACCTTTGACTATAAAGCTAATCAATCAAGACCGGGGACCTTTAATGGCCTAACCACACCACGTAGCATTTTCCAGAGTCTTTCATAGACTCCAAAGATGCCCTGAGGTCTAATACATAATTATGATTTTTCGTTTATTTATTTCAGTTCAAAGTGTGTGCATAATGTGTTGCAGCTTCTGAGATTTCATAGCGAGATGCTGAGGGTATACCTTGCATGTCCTCGGGCAGATAGGCATGAGGGGGCCTCCCAAGGGTGCAAAGCCTGGGAGGACGGTGTGGTGGATGGAATTAAGCAAACCACAGAAGCTGGAAGGAGCCAGACAGCATAGCATTCAATGTACCACACAGCTGGGAATAGTCCTAGTGTACGCTTTTCCCTGGCTCGTGTCAGGAGTGTGCTAACAATTAGGCAGCAAAGGCAATCTGCAGTCCAGCTTGCTCCCTGGACCTGCTTTATTTAGCTGCCTAGATGTACATATGATTTTGTTGATAGAGCACTCACAGAGACAAGAATCAGACCCTGCCTTGGAAGACCCTGCTGATAAAGGCTGGAGATGCATTCCCTCCTGGATCAAGATTAAAGAGACCCTTAGGGAGCTGGTTATAAATTCCTGACTCTCAGGTTGCTGCTATTTCCTGAACTGAGCTAGAGGAGCACTGTGCTAGCTGGCTGTGGGTAATAGGATATTTTGCATTACATATGAATTGGTGAAACTGGTGATGAGCCTACCTTCTCAACACTCCCATACATCCCCTGATCCCCTTATTCTGGTGCTGGGTGAAATGGAATGGGCATATCTGTACTGGCCAACCAGCTCCACCTTCCTCTAGAATACAAATATCAACTGAGCAGGTGTTGCTCCAGTTTCCATCTGTTGTATTATGAAGGGGCACAAAACTGGGGCAAGCAAATATGATGTTTCTCTGGATATGCTAGATTTGATTGTTGATGCAGTTTTTAGAACAGTTTTAATCATGCAGTGTTCTGTAATTTTAGTGCTTTTGGGTATTAACATTTCTGAGGTCTCAGTGCGAGTCTCAATTATTGAAATGGCCAAGATTCTGGCAAGAAACCACAGGGAAGAAATCAGTTCTGTGAGGAAGATGCCAGGAGGCAAATATTATTTACATAGCGTACAGAACTACAGAAATATAACAGTATGTAAATTTCTTGACAGATGCCCTGTTTGGCAGCTGCTCAGAAGCAAATTTCATTCTCAGCCAGATCTGCAGAAACACAGATCAGTAATGCAGGGTAGAAGTGGTTTGGTAGAAATTCTGGATGACAACTTACAACTCCCCAAACTACTACTGAATTAACAAAGAAATAACAGATCAGGGAACTGATAATCTTTGTGGGCCTGAATCAGGCAAGGTCTCCAAACATGAGAAACCTCAGTGAAGTCAGGTGAGACTGCTGCATCCGTAATGTATCAAAAGATTTTTTGCCTGACTCTCCAATCTAACATAAGGTTATGCTGAAGAAGGTACTGCTTGCTGGGGTGCTCTGTTGAAACAACAAGGCACAATTCTGAGAACTACTTGAGACCTAATTCTGCTGTGAAACTAAGATCAAACATTAGTTTATCATGTCTGTTTGGTGCCCTCTGAAAGGTGAATTTGGATGGGCGTGCATCTCATATGGCAGCTGATGCTACCAGGCAGAGTTGCTGCCAGTAGAGCAGACACGTAATGTGAACCATACCTCAGATGACAGGTGAGAGTGGGGGAGTTTGACTTGTTTACGATCCTATCTGTTCCTATGAGTAAACTTGAGCCCTTGTTTCTAATAATGCACACTGAAAACGGAACTTTTACGTGATTTGAAAGAAAATTCTGATTTGTTGTCCCTTTCCTTAGGAAATGCAGGAGGGAAAGGTGGTGGAATTGCAGCTTAAGATGGTGGGGGTTTACAAGGTTTTAATCATATCC
>VYZQ01032815.1:9664-22969 GCA_013400655.1 Mystacornis crossleyi | reverse complement strand
GGCGGGGCCCTCGGCGGTTCCCGGGGCGCGGGGTCCCTCAGGGGCCGGGGCGCGGCTGCGGCGGCGCTCCCCGATCCTGCCGGCCGCCCGCCCGCACGAGCTCAGGCGCCTGGAATGCGCCAAGATTCCCACGAGGATTTACGCCCTGGAGCCTTCTGTGGGAGACCACCGGTGACCGATGGCTCCATGCATCAGGGTGTGACTTGCCCCAGGTTCTGGGAGAATTATCTTGCTGAACCTTTAGCATGTGTTCCCTAAAATAAGACAGTATTGAAATTTAGAAATTTACGAGGAGAACAGATTTGCTTCGGCTTCTCCGTATTGTCCAGATGTCCTTGTGAAGTATGTTCCCTGAATGCTTTGTTTCCGACTGCTGGCAGCTGGGGACGCTTTTGTGGAGGTTTGGGTCATACTCATCTAGGTCTTAATTATACTGTGCATATACATTCATCGAGGTCTTCCACCCTTTCTTAGGCAACGTACAGGTATTTATATGAGATTGGAGAGACAGAACCCAGTGGTGTTTGCACTGGTACTTGAATTGGTACAGAATAATTAAACTCATTCTCCTGAAACCTGTGCTTTTGTCTTTAGGCGCTTCCATGGCAACTAGTACTTCAGGCTAAACAAAATAAACATATATACTGCATCTGTGTTTGGTTCAAGGTCCTGTACATGTTTACTGTGAGATTAAATGTTTCTTCAGCCCTTCAATGCTCAATGGACTTGTAAACAGTTCATAATCTAAATTAAGGTACTGCTGTGAAGTGTGTTTTCATGTCATCTGCTGAGATCTTCTGTCAGTGTTGTGTGTTAATAAACTACCTCATTCTTGTGTGGGAAGTGACCAACAGCCACTCCACCTTGGCTGTAGATTGAAAAAAAAATTTTATAATCTTTTGAAGTGTGGACAGGATTGGCAAATCCATAAAAATCGTGTCTTGCCTCAAAAGTTCACCCCTGCTCTGGTTACTGAAAAATTCTTCTCAGGCTCTTCTTTCATGGATTACCCCCTGGCCTCTCAAGGTCTGACAAGGCACTCTTCTACCTTTCTGACTTTGTTATCTTTGAATTAGAGATGGTTTGAGATAGCCAGTTTTCCAGTAATTTCTCAGTTATTGGGGAAACATTTTTGAGAGTTTAGGGTTCTGTTCTTCAACCTGTTTGCCCAGTGCATGCATGCCTAAGCCTTCTTGCATTTGTATGTGTAATAGTGTGATTGGTGATACCACTTTACAGATGGAGAAAACACTTTTGGAAGATTTCGTCCTTGAATGGAAGTGAGATTTATAAATGTGCACTCCGTTTTTTTGCGGGGGCCAGATAAGCATTCAGCATTTGGTAGAAGTTCAGAATAGAGAAATAGTTCTTTGTTTCTGTGTTACCCCCTCCCTTTTAGAATTTAAATATTCTGGTGGTATTCATTATTTTAGTATGTGAATGAAGTCTGTGTAGTGAGTATTATTTAGAAGGTGAAATTCTCCACGTGTTTTGAAATCTGTTTTCCATGTAGCTCTTTCTAGTGCCTGTGCTTTGCCTGGAATTGCAGCTGCTGTGGCATTGAGGCAGTAGCAACAAGTCCATTTCCAGGAGTTTTGTTTGTACAGAAAAGGGCTGGTAAAAAGTTGTAGCTTTTTTCACTATGTTGCCGAAACCATAACTAATCAAACCCACGTAACTAATTTTTTAGAGTTGGCAGTATTTAAAAGACTGTGTGGGAACTTCCAGACCATGTGCTAAAATGACACAGTGGTCAACAAAAACTGGGAGATGGATGGATGGATGGATGGATGGATGGATGGATGGATGGAGTGAGTCTCCAAGCCACTCCCAACTTGACAGGCACAGTAATAAGTGGAACTTAGGTTTATTTGTTTTTCATGGAAATACTGGAATTTTCTGCTGGTTCTTTTAACAGTTGTGGTCTGCCAGTTGAGGGACAAGGAAGGTGGAGAAAGCTAATGGATTGTTCTTGGTAGGAAAGCCTGGTTAAAAGCAAGGTATTGAGGGACCTAGCTGATCCTGAGTTAAAGAATCAATAAATCTGCTGACATGGTAAACAGGATACATAATTTGTAGTAATTTTAGCATTTAGGATGGCCCTTTGGAAGCTCTCTAGATGATACTGATCTTGTGAAAAAGGTGGAGGTTACCTGGTCAAAAGTAAACAGGGAAAAAAAAGAACCTTTGGTGTGCTGGATTGGGTTTTTTCCTCCTCAGTTGCCCTTTCTGTAGTGACATAATGCTGAAATTTGCTCAGGCACCATCTAAGAAGTTAGCCACCCATGCATATGGTGTAAAATTTGGCCTGGTTGCTCTGTGGGAAACCAACTTATATGTCCTTGAAGTTGAGTAGGAATATTGTATACAAGATTTTTAACTGTGCTAGGGATGATCTCAATTCATATTTGCAAGAGAGGATGTAAATACAGCTGTCCTTTTTTTGTGATCTAACTTTTGCTGACTTCTACTCCCTCTAATTATTGACTCTTGAAGTCATTTGTCTTGAACTGTAGAAGGAGAATTGACTTTCAAATTGATGAGACTGTGGGTTTGATGACATTAGGTGGCTTCACCGTGTAACTTAAGCAGTGGCGAGACAGTGAGAAGCATTGATTCTCTGGCATTGCCCTCAAATCTGGGTTTGCTGTGAAACTGTCATCAGTAAACTGATCAGAGTTAAGCGTAATGCCCTTCTCTCCATCTGTGATCATGGCAAACTTCTTTTGGCACGTCTCAGTCTAAACCCAAGTATTTTATGTAGCCTTGGGGATGGGTGAAAGTACTTCTTGTTGGCTTTATGTTGGAGCAGAAGAACAGTACTCAAGTTATCTGTTCTCCTGGATCCACTTTGAGTGCCCCAGTGCTTTGTAAGCCAAGGAGTATCAATCACTTTGGGGGAAGGGGTGAAAAATCCACCCTTTCTACACTGGTTCTCTCCTCTTGGCCTTGGGTAGCAGTTGAACAGAGAAACTCTCTTATTTAAATACTTGTTTGGACAAGTACTGGAGACATTTTCTCCACTATATTGTGTTGTAACAAGTTAAGAGAATGATGATGATCTTTTAATTCGTTAGGGCAGTGCTGATTAGTGAGTCTGTAGAAGTCATCTCTGCTAACAAGGTGTATTTGATGAATATTTTACTTCAGAGATACTTCTTTTCTCATAAGCAGTGTGGATCCATTTTTATACTGAATTAGGGTTTGGACTCATTTAAATTATTGTGTCTATGTCAGTACTGGTCACATCAGTAGGGCTTTTCTTTGTAAGCATGTCTTAATTGAAGGGTTGTTTGGGTTTTATTTTCATTTTTAACAAGAAGAAAATAGGAAAGACTGTAAATTGGATTTTCTTAGCTGTTCTGCAGACTCGCATTATCTTGCATCACTGCATTAATCTTCCAGGACAAGACCAAAAACTTTCCTGCTTTAAAAGTATTTGATGGTTGATGAACTTTCTCTGTAATTAAATTGTTTCATCCTTTGAACGGAATACCATACCCATATTTTGCTTGTGTGACCCTTGGTCAAGTGTTTCATCTTCCTTTTGTTCACCAACAGGGAAAGAAGTATTTTCTTTCTTCATATTATTCTTGCTTCCCTGGGCAGCCTGGTAGTTTGGCCTGTATGAAATAATTCCTTCTCCAGAGGAATGCGGTGTATTTATTTACACAGCAGCCTGCATCAGCTGAAGCAGAGGCATTTGGACAGAACATGAACCCAAATCTCTACCATCATTTGGGCACTGTGCCTTGTATGACAGTATCACTTTTATGGATGTAAAGACCTTGAACATGTCATAAACTTTATAAACAACTAAAAGGCTCATGTTATTAAGTGTATTTTGCATTCAGATGCAAAAAATAGGTTTAAAAATGTCTCTTAACTGCTTGCTGCTATACTGCAATAATGTTTGCCAAACTCTTCTACTTGGAGACATTATAGTAAGGAATTACTGTGTGTGGTGATGGATGGCAGAGCATTCACTTGGAGCTCACAGGAAGAGACACTGAGGATGTGGTACAATTAGCTGGTGGCTACTGTGCTCCTTTTGCCTGTGTACATTTGTGTGTGTGAAGGAGAGATGAAATTCTAAGTGACTTTGTTCAAAATGTTTTTGTGAGATCTTTGAATCCCAAGGGAAATAAGTTGTTCTTAGCTAGCAAGAACTGTTTTTAGGAGTGAATTATTTTGCAAATAGGTTAAATATGCTTACAGCTGGGACAGTGCCTATGTGAGAGATGCAGTAGGAGTTGTAAGTCCATGCCATGTTGCCAAGGATGATTCAAACGTTTAAGCAGGAGAGAACAGATGGAAATTTGCTGACTTGTGGTGATAAAAGGATCTGATGAAATACTACTTCTCCCCAGATATTTTTGCAAAAGAAGTTCTCATTTAATTTCCACATTGGAAAGGCAAAAAGGAGAGGTTCTGAGCTCGGCCGGTTGATGTGCCATATCAGTGTCAGATCTAATATAATTTTTAATACTGTGGCACTGTTCTAGCTTGAAAGACTTTTCTGCAGTCTTGCTGGACAACACAATTAGTAGCTCACATTTGAAACAGATTCTGTCTTGCAGCCTATCAGTTCAGAGAGTTGAGGAAGAGATTCCTTGAAAACCTGTTTATGCTTAAGATTTAGAAAAGCTTTTGGCCAGTTGATCATCTGCCTGAACAAAGAATGATCCATGTTTTAACAAACTCGACACTTTCTGCCCCTGTTGACTCAAGTAGTTGGGATTTTGCATGTCAGACTTGAGTAGAAAGCAAGTGCTTTCTGATACTTGAAATAGAGTGTTTATCAAAATGGATGCAATTAGCATAATGGATAGGGTGGACAGCCTATCCATCAGCTTTCCATGATTGTTTTGGCACACAGAGTGGAAGCTGGTCTCTTATGCTCTGCTGTCATTTGTCAGTACCCAGATCTGCTCTGAGCTGCTCCTTACGATCTGCTGTGGGTGTGTTTGCCTCTCCACACCAGTGCATTTCCACTTCAAGGAACATGCAGATGTCTAGGGCTGAACTGCTGTGTGATTGCCCAGATTGACTCACAGTCCTTCTGAATTCCCGGGTATTTTCCCAATTCCTCGGCTGGAAGCTGTCTCACTTCCTGTCTAATGCTTCTGTCCATCTCCAGCTCTTGTAGCAGGGCGCTGTTGGCTCTAGAGACACAGTGCCTGAGATGTTGTTTGGTGTAGCTTTGCCTTCTCTCCTCCAATGCTTCTTGGTCAAAGACTTTCCTTGAATGATACTTTATCTCCTACACTGTGAGTAGCGTGGCCCATCAAGGCTCCTGAGCTGAGCTGCCTTTTGCCATTTTTGCCTTTGAAATAGTCTTACTGTTTGACACGTGGAATTCCAGGGTGGCCCGCTGTTTCTCCTGAGATCTCTGTAGGAAACCCTGTTGGTAATGTTGCACAGGATCAATAGTAAGATAGTAAGCATCAATAGTAAGCAATTGATAGTAAGCAGTCGATGTCTAGGCCACTTACTAATTTTCTGCGTTATACCAGAGTTTGTGTTGCTTACGGGGTTTTTGTTACTGTTCTTTGCTCCCACACTGAACGGTATAGAAGAAGTAGCGCCTCTTCACGTCGGTTTCCGCATTTCCATCACTCCACTGTCCAGTTATGCATCCCTGTAAGAATATATCAAATTTCACAGAGATCTGGGGCCTTGATAGTTTCAATTAGATTCCTACAGAACTAAAAAAAGGTTTCACGAAGTATGCTAGCATATACTCAAATGTCTTTGGAACTTAATTTAAACATGTGTATTCTCATACGGTATTTCTTCTTGTAAATATTTGGTATAGGCAGAATCTACTTGTCCTTATCCTTCACAGTATCACACTTCACTTGCTAAAGTATGATGATACAAAGTGTATGAAGAGCTGTAAGCTTTTGATTGAAATCTTGCTTTTCTTTATCTTGTTGACTACTTATCATACTTCTGTTGTCTGATCAATGTTGATATTCAGAAATTACATTTGCATTTTGACTTTAAATCTGGTGTTTAGGTGACCTTAGATTCTAGAGACTTCCAAATATTTCCATTTGTTTTCTTTCCAAAGGAAAGGTTGTATTTTCTATGCTGGATTTGTGATTATTTTTTTCCTGAAGTTTCCAGATAGGGGTGTTTGCATTTCTACCACAGCAGTAGTCTAAGTTTCAGCTAGTACATTTTTAATGTTTTGGATTTTACTGTTCTTTCCTCACAGTCTGTCTTGTTCTTCCCCTGTGCTTTTTCCAGTATTTTGTCAGTCAGAGTAATTGGGATCTTCTGTTCAGCACTGTTCATTTCTCTGGTAAACTGCCTCCTCTGATAGCTTATTGAAATCTGATCTATCTGCAGGTATTCAGTCAGACCTGTGAGAATTTAAAACTCTTTTTTTCTGAAACTATTGCACCTTTTCAGATTTAGCTTGTTTAGGGCTGTTTCTTCTGAGTTCAGGCTGAGTTTACTGTGCCCACTTCAGTCCTGAATCGATTTCATTGACTAGATTCAGTTTACAATAATTTTTCTGAGGTTAGCACTGGTGATGTTTGGAGAGTTTTTTTTTGTTTTGTTGGTGTTTTGTTTTGGTTTTTTTTTCCTTAATTTGCTCATACTTACTTGATTTATTCTTTCATTTTACACAGTTTATCTGGATCTTATGTTGGTGCAGATACAGATTCAAATTTTCCTGTTGGATGAAATCTATTAAATTTGCTTCTGCTACTCTGACAGAATGGGATACTTAAAAGTAATTAGTGTGAATGAAGTTCAGTGACTTCTCTGCTGTTTTGGTCTGTGATACTTGATTATGCTTTTCCTAAATGTTTTTTACAAACTTATGAGTAATTGTTTATATCACACCTAGAAGGCATTTGATAACTCCCATCTATATTTTTCTCACTGTTTCTCCATAATTTCATGTAGTGTGGTGTGACTGATATGTAGTATAATTTTTTTTTTCAGTAGTGTGAGATAATTTGTTTGGGGTTTTGTCTAAAGATCAGTTTTCTCTGTGTTGTAAGCCTTCACATGCTTGTAACTGTGGCATGTCCTGTCAGTGCTCATCTCTTTCTGTGAGCTTCAGTTTAGCAGAAGAAGTTACAAAAAGCTGTAAAAGCTGAAAGTCTAAACCCAATCAGATTTAGGTTCAAGTTAAGATACAGATTTTTTACAGGGATGGTCATGAGTTGTTTGGACACCTTAACAACTACAGCTGATCCCTTTTAAATTAACATATTTGGAAGATAATCTGATTCAATCACAATTGTTAAACTTGAAGGGTGGATGAAAGCTTTATTGTTTGTTGCTGCTTTTATCCATTGGTAATTGAGCCAGATTTCACATTGACCTTTCCCAAGCTTTTTCTTTAAATATTAGTGGTTAGGTTTTCAGTCTTCTCTCATTTGTGTTCATCAGCCTGAAGACAGAGAAAGTAAGTACCAGCTTTGCTGCTTTTCTTGCTAAATGTCAGTAGAGTGACAGTTCTTCCTCAAAATCAGTTTCACTTGGTGCGTTTGAAAACTCCTGTGCAAAGGAAGGGGTGGCTGGACAAATCAGTGCTCTATGGAACTCTGTTGGTAGGAGGAGAGAGCAGCAAAGGCAGACATTGAGGAAAACTTAAGAAATATCTATATTTAAGAAATAGATATAATTATTAATTTCTTAGTTAATTTAAAAATATTAAGTGCCTTAAGTTCAGAGGAAGAATTTGGTTTTTCTTGATACCACATTAGATTCCCATATAAGCCACATGGGAAGACAATTGGGAAATAGGTCTTTAGAGGTCATTTTACCTTCATTTATATGAGTGAACACCTATTAAAATAATATAGCCGTTCATAAAGTTTAAAGGGTGGTGTTCACAATGAAGAGGTTATATTCTTACTTTTGTAGGTATTATTGCCAGTATTGAAAGTTTAACACTCTAATTATTTTTGTGTGGTGTATAATAGTTCCCATTTATATAGTCTTTCCCATGAAATTAAATCAAATAGAACTGACCCTTCCTTTTAAAAGGATTTGTCCATAGTATTACCCGTGGAGTTGCTGTACGTTGAGTTTTGACGGACAAGTAACGGGATGTCCTCATCCTGTAAAAACAAATGAGAGAGCTAATCACATGAACTGCCTTGGGAAAGAATGGAAGAGTAATGATTCATTATCATTACTATGAAAAACAATACCCTGTGCTGTATGTTTTAGTTATGTGTTGTTCTGAGTTATTGTTTTTGTAGCTCAGGAAGTAACACTTAACTTTAGGAAGAGTTTATTCATTATCCATTAACTCAATATAAAACTGAATACTCAGGGTGTAGATATGGTTTAATCAACCCTATTGATTGAAGCTTTCTTGAAAATCAGCTGACAGGTACAATCTAAATAGGTGCCATGGGTGTTTCAGGTTTATGACCAGAGCTCATTATCTGCCCATCTTACATTAGTGGAAAGAGGAGTCACCAGCACTCTTTAAGTACTGGGGACCTTTTAAGCAGTATGTTTTTGATTCAGTGTTGGAATGTCACAGTGCCTGTTTTGAGAAGTTCTTGTTAGTGACACATGTGATGTTCCAAGTTTTCCTGGTTGCAGTGTTGAGCTCCTACATAAATGGGCTGCTGATAGCCATGAGATGGAGTGACAGCTCATGAGCATGACTCCAAGAGTCACAGTCTGATTATACTTGTCTTACACCTCAGCTCTTTTGCAGGGTGTAATTTTGTATTTGCTCTGTGTGCTAAAAACATGTATGCTCTTTGTTTAGACAGTTTTAGATAAAAATCTTCTATCACAAGGTGTTTTGAGGTATGGATTCATGTAGATCTGGGAGGAGGATGTGACAGGGCAGGGCTCTTCTCCCAGGAGCCATGTGGGTAGCATATGTTTGTACTCTGGCAAACTGGGGGAAGGGAGGGCACCGCAGTTGGTGGCACCAACTGCAGGGTGACGTCCTTCAGCTTGAGGCAAGGTGTGACACAAGTTGCCCGTGTCACTGACGAATGGATGTGTCACGGGTCCCTGGTGTGTGCTGGAAGCACCTGTGCTCTCAGGTTAGAGCTGACTAGGAAGCATCACTGTCTGATACCATCCCCAGCTTTTTGGTGGTGCTTGCTGTGCAACAGAGCCATGGCTGCTGGTAGTTCTTAAGCTGTGAAGTGTTGTTATTTATTATAATTCATTGGCTTCAGTGTTTTAATAAGGTGTACTAGAGGTAGTATATAATCCAGATCCCACTCTTGAATATGTAATCCAATTTACTTTGAACAGGTGAAACACAAAGGCTCTCAAATACAGTATTGCTGTGAGGGGGACTGTAGAAGGGTGATAAAGACTACTCAATCTTTGTGTTTTTAAATGAAAACATAGCTTTCTGTGGAAGAGGGTTAGTGTTTGTCATAAGAAAATCCTTTGCTAATAAAGGGTTTGTTCATGTGTACAGTGCATAAACTTGCTTTCCCTTCAAAAACACCAGTAACTGATGTTTTACAAAGACACTTGCAAATTATTATGAAAGATAAAAGACTAATCACTAGTTACATTTTAAAAGAAAGAAAAGAGAGAGAAATACTCCTGCAGCAAAGATCTGTGCCATGATTATCCAAAGAGTCACAGATATTGTGACTTACGACGGTATTCAGAGTCCGCGTACTCTGAGGTGCTTTCAGTGGTAACTTAAAATGTACCGGGTTGATTCTACAGGTCATTGCTTGATTTCATTACTGTTTGTGGCCAGTTTGTAATCAGTCTCGACTGTAAGCCATCTGCAGTACTGGTCTCCAAGGAGCTAGGACTGCAGTGGTGCTTGGAAGGATCTCAGCTGGCTGAAGCTATTGGCTTAGTTTTCAAACCAAGATGACCTACCTTTCTGAAAAATACCCTTTGGTGAGATAGGAATGATTTGTTAAGGGAGTTTGTATTATGGGAGAGGTCAGGCTTCATGTGGTCATAATCCCTTGTAGCAAAAAAACCAGGTTGAAAATTGGTTACTGTTGTAAGGATACAAGTAGAACACATCATAAATTAATGGATAAAGACTACTAATCTGTACTTTCTGCAAGAGTTATAGGTTCCCCCTTCAGCTTGTGACTAAATGTGAGCCACCACTGACTGTGGTCAGATAAGTAAAATGTAGTGTGATTTCTTCCTTCAGCACAAAGCACATCAGGTACCTGAACCCCTTTTCCAGTAATTCCCTCTAGTCTATTGTATGTCCTTCCAGTAACATGATGCAAGAGCAATTGCCCAGGCCCGCAGCCAACTGTGGCTTTGTATTCCCTGGTTCCAGATATCACACAGCATTATTTTTCCTCTGCTAATGCCTGTGTTTTACAGAAAAGAAAGAGAATACTGATCAGTCTTTTGGACCTTCACTTTAGAAATCAAGTTTGCAAAAGACTGACTTTATTAAAAAGTTGTATCAAGAGAAGTGAAGGCATTATCCCTCCCTATTCCCCTCCTGCCCCCATGTAATAGGTATGGTTGCTCTAGAAATTTGGCATGTGTATGTGATGGGACTGTTCCTACGTACATGGTTATGCTTGAGTGCCTTCAGGACTGGGGCTCCCATCAATTAGCCAGACACTAATCCTACAGATTATGCCATGTGCTTTAAACCTTTTCTCACAAAAACCTCTTGCTTCAACATTGCTTGCAGATTTAGTACTCTTACATTGGAAATTTCTCCCCTTATTTCATTATGCAGTCAGAAACCTGATGAAATAATGGGAAAAAATTTGCAATCGGTGTAGTCATGTGATTTGATGCCTGGGTAATCCACTGGCTTTTGTCCAAGGGCCAGTCTAATCTAAGGAATATGATTCTTTGTTGCCTGTTCTGTTTCTATAGAAACTCAGTTATGTAATCATGTCTTGCTACATGAAGAATTAATGAACTAATGAACAGTATTAAAATGCTTGTAGTCTTTTTTAAAATTTTTATTTCTACTTCATGTAGAAAATCCTCAAACAGATTATCAGTAGGAACTGCTGTGATTTCATTCTGGTTGCATCACATGTCTGCATTGCAAAAAAACCCAACCAAACAACAAATACCCATCCCCAAAACAACCAACACTGACCTGACAACACGAAGGAACAGTTCATGAAGGAGAGCAAGCAGGCGTAGCTGCACAACTGCACAAGTTTTCATGTTATAAAAAGATACACTTTTTTGTTTTTAATATCACACATATCATCTGTCAAAACAGCTATTGCATGATACAAGTAAAATGTTACTGATAAACTGTCTGTTGCAATTATCTTGGTAACCTCGGATTCGAATTTACATGCGATCTTCTGGTATTCTGTCAATTTTCTTCCTTTAACCTCACTACGTGATTTTTTTTTCAACATGTTTAAATTTCTGAAAAGCCCCTGACCAGCTCCTACTTACTGCACCATTGGAAAGTATTCTTTGTTTTCTTTTCCTTTCCTGCCTCCCATCTGTTGTTTCAGTCAGTGCTGGCTCCTCTCTTTTGTTGGTGTTTTTTTTTTTTCATAGTGCACTCCACAATTCTTAAATGCATTGCTGTGTCTTACAGTGTTTGATGGCACAGGGGGATGTTCCTCTCCTGTCTGCCATATCCAGGGGAGAAGAAGGTAGGATGGGAAGCTCCTTTGAGCCTGATGTTGCTGTACAAGTCAGTAGGTTTGTTTTGACTTCCTGATCTTACCTGCATATCCCAGTTTTTACAGCGCTCCAAGAACTAGAGGCAGAATTGTTTGGGCAGGACCACCCACATGCCAGTGAATTTGGAAATACAGCAGGAGGAAAGAAACAAGCATAATTTTAAAAAATACAGGGAATGAACAGTGTTTCTGTATCTCAGAGAAGATTGCATTTGGCCAGTATACAACTTTATTTAGTTATTACATCATGCCTATTGCATATTTATTCCTGTCAGTAGTCATGTGAAGCTGAAAAGCATAAAGAAAAGATTCCTGCTGTATTTGCAGCAAACCCAGATGATGAACAAAGTGTAATGTCTGGCTTAGTCCCCACTCCAGTTGAGCAGTACTGGCAGCTTTAGGTGTTTGAGGATTTTGCCCCTGGTTGAAGTGACATGTGCCTTCTGGGCCAGGGCCATACTGCATTTGTGAAGCTCAGATGGAGAGAAAAAAAATAATTAAAGGTACATTTTAACCTACTTCATTCTCCTGAGTTTGGAAAGAGCCGGGGTGTATCTAGAAGGGCTGGAGGAGAATTGTTCAGAGGCAGCTTGACAGTGTACAACCAGTAATCAAAATGCGTCAGAGATGAGGGGCAAGTAAAGCTAGTGAGACTAATGTACACTGGGGTATCTGACATATATTGTGTTTGTATCTTACAACTGTCAGACAGCTTTGTAGCACACCTTACTAATGGCCTGGTATCGTGCCCGACTTGTTTCTCATGTATTGCAGAATTCTTGGATTGAGAAGTGGTGCATGTTAATTCACTGAGCAGAAAGAGATTACAGTTGATCCAATTTGAGAAGATCTGTATGAAACAAAATACAAATAAAAGACATAGAATGGGAGAAATACAAAATCACTGATAGGTGGGGTATTTCTTAGTATCAGTTTCAGTTCAGATTTGAGGGATCTACTATGTTGGAAAAATGGTAGTGCTTTTATATCTTTATGATGCACAGCATGAATCTGAAAGAAGAACAGCAAGGGAAGCAGTATTCTGTATACCAGTTACGACAGAGCAAAATGAGGAACTAATAAAACTATGGCAGTAAAAGATGAGAACATGAGACTTGAAAGGAGAACTTTTAACAGGAGTGNGTTCGAGTTTTGTTTTATGTGTACTTTATTATAAAAATAAGATCTAGATTTTTTTTGAAATATAGTTAGGAATTATTGGTAGCTTTTGGTATGCAACTGTTGGTGGCTCCCTCAGTAGCAAAGAATTTTCGAAGCTGCTTCTGGAAAACAGTATGGCTTTGTCTTTTCTCAGTATCCTTTCATCTGAAAAACAGCTTGACTCTAAGGCATTTTGATCCTTCCTACCCTAAATAATCAGACGGGTAAGTAGCACAATTATTTTTGCTGGAAGTCTTTAGTTTTAACTAGCTGATATTTGAGTTTTGAACCCTTGTAGGATGTATTGTCTGGGATTTCTTGTTGGTGTTGGAGGAGGGTTTGTAGTTGGTAGGTTTTTTCTCCTCAGGGCTCCAGCAGTATATGAAACACAGGAAAGAACTAAATAACTTTTAAATATCATAGGAGAAAGTGTCGATGAAGGATGTTTTGGACTTCAGGGGGCTCTCCAAAATGCTGTTTATTTCATAGACAGAGTTACAGCATTCACAGGTTGTGGGTGACA